>PVIW01008006.1:0-65752 GCA_004026585.1 Noctilio leporinus | reverse complement strand
GTTGCTATGGTAAATGGGATTTGTTTTTTCTCTTCCATTTCTGTTGTTTTATTATTAGTATACAAAAATGCTTTTGATTTCTGGATATTGACTTTATACCCAGCAATTTTGCTAAATTTGCTTATTAGGTCGAGTAAGTTTTTGGTGGAGCCAATTGGGTTTTGTATGTACACTATCATATCATCTGCAAATAATGACAGTTTGACTTCCTCCTTTCCAATCTGGATACCTTTGATTCCTTTTTCTTCTCTGATGGCTATAGCTAGAACTTCCAAGAATATGTTGAATAGAAGTGGAGAAAGTGGGCAGCCTTGTCTCGTCCCTGATCTTAGAGGGAAAGCTTTCAGTTTTTGTCCATTAAGTAAGATGTTGGCTTCAGGTTTCTCCTAGATGGCCTTTATGATGTTGAGGTAGGCTCCCTCTATTCCCATTTTGCTGAGGGTTTTTATCATAAATGGTTGCTGCACTTTATCAAATGCTTTTCCAGCATCTATTGATATGATCATATGGTTTTTATCTTTCACTTTGTTGATGTGGTGTATTACATTGATTGATTTACGAATGTTGTACCATCCTTGCATCCCTGGGATAAAGCCCACTTGATCATGGTGTATGATCTTTGTAATATACTGCTGAATCTGATTGGCCAATATTTTGTTGAGAATTTTAGCATCTATGTTAAACAGAGATTTTGTCCTGTAGCTTCCCTATTTAGTTGTATCTTGCCCTGGTTTTGGGATTAGAATAATATTGGCCTCATAGAAAGTGTTTGGGAGTCTTCCCTGTTCCTAAATATTTTGGCATAATTTGAGGAGGATAGGAGTTAGTTCTTCTTCAAATGTTTGGTAAAATTCACCTGTGTAGCCATCTGTACCAGGGCTTTTGTGCTTTGGGAGATTTTGAATTACTTCTTTAATTTCACAAGTTATTATTGGCCTATTCAGACTTTCTGCTTCTTCTGGGTTCAGTTTTGGTAGATTATAAATTTTCAGAAATGTGTCCATTTCATCCAGGTTGTCATATTTTTTGTCATATAGTTGTTTGTAGTAATTTCTTACAATCTTTTGTATTTCTGAGGTATCGGTTGTGATTTCCCCTCTTTCAGTTCTGATTCTGTTTATTTGGGACCTCTCTCTTTTTCTTGATGAGTCTGGATAAGGGCTTGTCAATTTTGTTTATTTTTTCAAAGAACCAGCTCCTAGACACATTGATTCTTCAAATTGTAGTTCGAATCTCTGAGTTATTTAGTTGTGCTCTGATCTTGAAGGTTTTCTTCCTTCTACTTGCTCTGGCTTTGTTTGTTCTTGCTCCTCTACTTCTTGCAGCTTTGTGGTTAGGTTGTTTTTATAAACTTCTTGTAACCGTTTTTGGAAGGCCTGTATTGCTATAAATTTCCGCCTGAGAACTGCCTGTACTGTATCCCATAGGTTTTGGGCTGTTGTGTGTTCATTGTCATTTGTTTCCAGGAACTTTTTGATTTCATCTTTGATCTCATTGTTGACCCCTTCATTGCTTAAAAGCATGTTATTCAGTCTTCATGAGTTAGAGAATTTTTGATTTTTTCCCTTGAGATTGGTTTCTAGTTTCAAGCCATTGTGATCTGAGAAGATACTTTGTATGATTTCCATTTTCCTGTATTTGTGGAGGCTTGTCTTGTGACATACCATGTGTTCTATCTTGGAGAATGAGCCATGTGCATTTGAAAAGAATGTGTATTTTGCTTTTTTGGGTAAAAGACTCTGTATCCATCAGTTAGGTCCATTTCCCCTAGAGTGTTGTTCAATGCCACAACATCTCTGGGGATTTTTTGTTTAGAAGATCTGTCCATTGTTGATAGTGGGGTATTAAAATCCCCTACTATTAGTGTGTTGCTGTCTATGTCTTTCTTAAAGTCTTCCAAGATTTTCCTTATATATTTCGGAGCTCCTATGTTGGGTACATATATGTTTATCAGAGTTATTTCTTCTTGATGGATTGTTCCCTTAAGTATTATGAAATGTCCATCTTTGTCCCTTTTTATGGCCTTCATTGTGAAATCTATTTTATCTGAGATCAGTATTGCTACTCCAGCTTTTTTTTGTGTCCATTTGCTTGATATATAGTTTTCCATCCCTTCACTCTCAATCTGTGTCAATCTTTTGTTCTGGGGTGGGTCTCTTGAAGACAGCATATATGTGGATCATATTGTCTTATCCATTCGGCTACCCTATGTCTTTTGATTGGTGCATTTAATCCTTTTACATTTAAGGTTAATATTGATTGATACTTATTCATTGCCATTTTCTCCCTTTGTGTCTGTATTCCTCTTTGGCTTTCTCTGTTTCTTCATTTTATTTGTTTACTTATTTTTATAGCAGACCCTTTAGCATTTCTTGCAATGCTGGTTTGGTAGAGATGTATCCTTTTAGTCTTTTTTTGTCTGGGAAGCTCCTTATTTCTCCTTCTATCTTGAATGAGAGCCTTGCTGGGTAGAGTATTCTTGGTTGCAGGCCTTTGTTTAGCATTACTTGAAATACTTTTTGCCATTCCCTTCTGGCTTGAATTGTTTCTGTTGAGTAATCATTTGATAGCCTTATTGGAGCCCCTTTGTATGTTATTTGCCTTTTCTCTCTTGATGTTTTTAGGATTCTCTCTTTGTCTTTGAAATTAGCCATTTTAATAATAATGTGCCTTGGTGTTGGTCTGTTTGGGTTGATCTTCATTGGGACCCTCTGTGCTTCCTGAACTGGATTGATGTTTTCACTCATCATGTTAGGGAAATTTTCTATCATGATTTTTTGAACAGGTTTTCCATTCCTTGTTTCTCTTCTCCTTCTGGTATCCCTATGATATGGATGTTGTTATGTTTCATGTTGTCCTGCAGCTCTCTTAACCCCTCTTCAGTCTTATTCAGCCTTTTTTTATTCTCTTGTACTGTCTTGGAGTATTTGTCTACATTATCCTCCAACTCGCTGATCCAGTCCTCTGCTTCCTCTAGCCTACTGTTGATTCCTTCTACTGTATTCTTCAAATCAGAAATTGTATTCTTCATTTCCTCCTGGCACTTATTGATAGTTTCCACGTCCTTTTTCATGCTGTTGTAGTTCTCAGTAAGTTCCTTGTAACTTCCCTGGAGTTCTTTGTAATTTCCCTGGAGTTCTTTGTAATTCCCCTAGAGTTCTTTGTAATTTCCCTGGAGTTCTTTGTAGTTCTCCTGGAGTTCTTTACAGTTTTCTTTGATGTGGCTGAGCTCACTGAGCTTCTCTATCATCATTCTTTTGAATTCCTTATCTGATATTCCAGGTGCCTCTGTTTCATTTTGTGTTCTTTCTGGGGATCCTTCCTTTCCTTTTGGTGATGGACTGATTCTTTTGTTCTTCATTTTGGGTGTCTGTTCTTGCTTGCTTTTTATTTATGTATTTATTTTTGTTGTTTCCCTGGGTTAACCTGCTTTGCTTCCTTGCCTTATTGAGCACCCTTCTGTGGTAGGAGATTTGTGGAGTTCAGTGTCGCCGTCTCCCAGATTTTCTCCACCTGCCGTTCTTGGTGTGTCCTTTATTTGGGGTGTGTGGTTGTATTCTGGGCCTGTGGGCTTTTATCAGAAACGAAAACAAAAACAAACAAAGGAACAAAAACTAAAACAAGCAAACAAATAATCCAAACCAAACAAAAAATATGCAAAAGGAAAAAAGAAATAAAAATGATAATAATAAGAAGAAGAACGGGTTTTGATGGCTGCTCACCATTAATAATCCCTGACTGGTCCAGATGGGGGCTTTTAGCAGAGGAAAAAGAAAGAAAGATAAAAAGGGAGAAAGTCACAAGAGAAAGAGAAATCAATATTAATAAAGAAAGGGTTTAGGTGTCTGTTCACCCTTTATGGTCTCTGTTTGGTCCAGGTGTAGCCAGGACCAGTGGGTTTTATCAGAGAGAAAGGAAAGAAGAAAGAAAGAAAGAAAGAAAAAGGAGGGCGGTGGGGGGGAGAAAGTCACACGACAAAGAGAAATCAATATTAATAAAGAAAGGTTTTAGGTGTCTGTTTCCCCTTTATGGTTTCTGATTGGTCCAGGTGGTGCCAGAACCTGTAGGCTATACCAGGAACGAAAGGAAAAGAAAAACTAAAAATAAAAATAAAAGAGGAAGGAAGAAAAGAATAAAGAAAGGGTTTAGGTGGCTGGGGAAGAGAGGAATATTTAGATTGAGGACTGGGATTAAGAATATGTGAGAAGTAACTTTTGCAAAGGATATGTTGGGGATTAATAGTTCATATTGCTCTCGGTATAACTCAGGTGCTTGAGATTGGCAGAAATCCCTTTCCTGAGGCTGCCTCTTTTTCTTGGTCAGGACTTTACAGTCTATAGTCTATATTCTAGCCGGTCTTGGTGCGTGGCAGGGCCTCTGATTGTCACAGTAGGGCTGATTCTGAGTGTCCGCCCCCTGGTAGGCTGGGCCTTCTGCAGCCTGGCTGGGTTTTAGGGCTGCCAGTATTCTGGAGCCCACAGGGTGCCCCCTCCCACTCCTGGCGGTGGTTTCTGCCTGTTAGGACCACCCAGCACCCCTGCAGGGCAGCCCACAATTTTGCCGGTCCCAGTGAGGACTGGCCCCGCCCCCGCAGTTCCCGGAGGAGGCCACCCCTGTCCTTCAACACTGTCCAGGGTCCGCCTACACTGTCCTGCCTTTCCAGGGCGGGCACCACTCCTCCAAGCCAACCAGCTCTCCGAGGAGCCCTTAATGCAGCCTCTGTGATGAGCCCCTCCCAGGCGTGGGCGGTGCGGCCTTTGTCTCCGGCAATGGCGGGTCAGTTGCCCCGGCTACTAGTTCCCGGCTCGCTGGCTTGCCGTTTGGAGTTTCCAGGGAGCCTGGGGGCCTGTGTGGTTGCACAGGGCTGGGCCTCCCCCCTTGCAGGGGCTTCTAGCTGCTGTTTCCCCGGTGGCCCAGCAGCACATTTTCCGTCCCTCTCACCGCCCTGCCGGTGCACCTCCCACTGCCCCGCTCCAGCTTCCCGCAGGACTCTTCTCCTCCTCTAGCCCAGCGAGGAGCCTCCTCTCCCTGTTGCCGGAGTGAGTCTCTCACACAATCCCTCCCCTGCAAGAGTTCAATTCCGTGTTCCCTACGGCGTTTGCCCTCGCTGCCCACACTTCACTGCCAAGACTTCCAGTCGCCAGGGAGCCCGGAACTGGCCCCAGTCAAACGCACCCCTCTGGGCAGAGCTGCCACTGCCCAGAGCCGACCTCGGCCCACCGGCCGGTCGGTTGGGAACGCCTCACCTACTGTCCTGCTGGCCTCCTCTGCCTCTGGGCTCTGCTCCCCTGTGTCCAGATGGTGACTGCTCTAATTCCTAGGGTCCTGAAGATGTCTCCTGCTCCCTATCTTGTCCTCTAGCTGCTTTGGTACTCGAGAACACCATCAGCACTGCTCTCTACTCTGTCGCCATCTTCAAACCTCTGAACGCATTTTTATATTACATTAGGAGCACCGAATTCCGCGTTGCCTCCATCAGAGCTGAGCCGGTGGCTCCGCGGAGCAGCAACCTTTGCCGCCACTGCCGGTCCCTCATGTCCCTCCTGGTCAATTAATATTTGACAAAGAAAGCAAGCATAAACAATGGGCTAAAGATAGTTTATCAAATAAGTGGTGATGGGAAAATTGGACAGATATGTGCAGAAAAATGAAACTTGACCACATTGTTAGGCCACACTCAAGAATAAATTCAAAATGGAATAAAGACTCAAATGTTTGACCCAGAACTATAAAAATCCTAGAAGAGAGCATAGGCAGTAAAATATCAGACATTGCTTCTAGCAATATTTTATCAAACATATCTCCTCAGTCAAGGAAAACAAAAGAAATAAATAAATGGGACTACTTCTAACTAAAAAAGTTTAAGCACAGCAAAGGAAGCCATCAACAAAATAAAAAGAAAACCCACAGAATGGGAGAACATATTCTCCAATGATATATTTGATAAAGGGTTTATATCCAAATTTTATAATGAACGTAAAACTCAACACCAAAAATTATCAAAGAATCCAATTTAAAAATGGACAAAGGACCTAAATAGACACTTCTCTAAATAGGACATACATATGGCCAATACACATATGAAAAAGTGCCCAACATCACTAAAAATCAGAGAAATGCATGTTAAAACCACAAGGAGACATCACCTTACACCTGTCAGAAAGACTGTCATTGATAAATCACCAAACAAGTGCTGGTGAGGATGTGGAGAAAGGGGAAACTTTTCACAATATTAGTGGAAATGTAAATTGGTGCAGCCACTATAGAAAGCAGTATAAGGATATACCTCAAAAAACTGTAAATTGATCTACATTTTGACCCAGTGATTCCACTTTTGAGAATATATCCCAAGAAACCCAAAATGCTAATTTGAAAGAACATTAGCACCACTATGTTCATTGAAGCAGTATTTACAATCTTCAGTATATGGAAGCATCCCTGATGTCCATCAGTAGATGAGCAGATAAAACAACAATGGCCCTGGCTGGTAGCACAGTGGATAAGGCACTGGCCTGCGAACCCAAAAGTCACAGGTTTGATTCCCCAGCCAGGGCACATAACAAGGTTGCAAAACAGGTCTCCAGTCAGGTCTGTGGCTGGAGGCAGGTGAAAAGCAACCCTCTCCGCCTCTCTCTCTTCCCCTCTTTCTAAAAATAATTAAATGAAATTTAAAAAAAAAAAAGAAAAATAAATTAAAATTAAAAAACAACAATGGATTAATAATAATTGGTCCTAAAAAAAGAAAATTTTGCCCTTTGTGGCAGCATGGATGGGCCTGGAGAACATTATGGCAAGTGAAATAAGTCAGTGAGAGAAAGACAAATACCATATGACCTTACTCATATGTGGACTCTAATAAATAAACAACTACCAAGCAAAATAGAGATAGACTCATAGAGAGCAGGATGACCGCTAAGGGAGGGCTATACGGGGAGGGTTAGGGCAAAAAGGAGAAAGGACTCATAAACATGAACAACAGTGTGGTGATTGCAGAGTACGGGTATAAGGGAGATAAATAGTAATGGGGAAAAAAAGAATTAAAATTTTGCCTTCTATAAATAAATAAAGATTTTACTATATTTTTGCTACTCTACTCTTGAGTTCAATAGATCATTTTCCCTTATACCCTAGTAAGCATTCAGGAAGATTTCTTCTGGCATAGGAATAAGGAAATGGGATCTATTTATTTTTTGGGCTACATTATTGTGTTAAATTTTACTCAATCAATATTGTGAGCACTTTCTATTACACAATAAATACTGGTAACAAAATTTTCCCTTCAACCTGCTAGATTAAGGGGTGAATATTGGCACCCCATCAGGCATTATCAAGACAAAAATATCTGGATGGGCTCCATGATAATGGAGTGTTAGCTAACACACAATTCTGGGGAAGAAATGGTGGAATCTGAGGGGTTAAAAAGTATTCTGGAAAAGTCATTTAGCTAAAAAGGGGTTTAACAACATCACTCAGACTTTTCAGTGATGTCCCAGAATGTCCCATGGTCTCATGTGAGAGTGATTATAAACTTTAGGTCAACACATCAGGCCAAGAATGAATAGAGACTTGTGGTCAGAGGTCTTTTGCTTCACACCTAACAAGTTAATTATAATGCTATTCTGCCTCATACGTATTTTTTTTTATCATGCCAAAGAAAACTTGTGGTTTTCTTACAACCAGTTTAGGTTGTACTGCTTGTCTCATCATTTATTAAGACCTCTGCTAGCTCTGGCAAGCACATGGATTTCATGGAAAAGAGACTCCCTCTCCTGGGAAACTTCTAAACTTACTAGAACTGATTAATCGCAATTCTGTGATGCCAGAGGCTGTGGCTGTCTTTCACCTTACTGGCAGCCCAAACTCAATGAGTTGGATAACTTAGGACAAGTAGATGCTCTTCACTTACTTTTGTAGGAAGGGTTTGTCTCTGTTTTTTCCTCTATGACTAACCCCTTGTCATGGAGCCCTATAGAACCCAGACTTCAGATCCACTTAGGCTGGCCTTGATGTGCAATAGAGCACCTCAAATTTCAAATCCTGTTGCCTTATCCTATTTAGTTGAGTTTCATCTTGAATTGGTTCTTTTAAATGTCATAGAAATTATTTGCAACAGCAGAGACCTCTGTGAAGCCCTCTCCATCTTGTCCTCCCACTACCCATCCTCCTCACAACGCAGTCCCTCCAAGGCACCTGTGCCTGCTTCCCTGTTACTCCACTCCTTCCCGCCTACCTTCCTACCACAACAGGAGAAATATGACCATAGGGTGTGAGTTTCTGTGCTACAGGGGCCATGGGAACCATGGGTCCCATGGTCCAAAATGATGTTTTGCTTTGTTGCTCCATTGCTTTGTGACTCATTTATTTGCTGATGCCACAAATAAAAAAATAAGCAATGAAAACAAAAATTCTCCAAGAAGGTCTTTACTCCCCTCTCTTTTCTGTGCCTCATGTAGGGATAAGGCCAGTTCAGGGCCCTGTGGGATTAGCCTCTGATGTGGAATCTAAACCAAGAGCTAACCCTCCCTGCCTTTCCTTAGAGTGCGGTTCCTTTATGGATCTGTCTCCTTTCCTTGGTGAGAGGTGTAATAATAGCACATCTCTCATAAGGATGTGATGAGATTAGTGGGGTAAAGTAAGTCATTTAAAGATTTTACTCATTTATTCATTTTAGAGAGATATGAAAGGAGAGATAAAGAGAGGGAGAGAAATATCAATTAATTGCCTCTCATATGTGCCTGACTGGGCATTGAACCTACAACCCCGGTGTGTGCCCTGACCAAGAATAGAAGCAGTGACGTTTTATTTTGCAGCATGATGCCCAACCAAGCCACACTGGTCAGAGTGTGAAGACATTTAAAATCTCTGAGTAAGCACTCCAATGTGAATTACTGTCCCAAAGTTTCTAAATCACCATTAAAAATTCACAGAGGAAACATCAGCTATAATTGGGACCACCCTTCCATATTAATGGTGAGAAAGTAAGTTCTCCAAGAGCCAAGAATACTAGGAGTAAAGACAGAAATTTAAGAGCTGAGAAAACCAAGCAATGTCAAGTCCTGCAGCGCCATCTACAGCCCATAGGGACAATCACAAGTGACCAAAGAAGCAGGAAATGCAAACGGACTATCTTAAAAAGTGTATTTTATTGATTATGCTATTACAGTTGTCCCAATTTTATTCCCTTTCTCCACCTTCCCCTGGTAACACCCGTCCCTTCAGCAATCCTCCCCCTCCTCCATTAGTTCATGTCCATGAATTGTGCACATTAAGTCCTTTGGTTTCGCCCTTTTCTACACTATTCTTTTTTTTTTTTTTTTTTTTAGAGAGGAGTGGGAGGGAGAGAGAGACATCAATGTA
This sequence comes from Noctilio leporinus, assembly GCA_004026585.1. Taxonomy (NCBI): domain Eukaryota; kingdom Metazoa; phylum Chordata; class Mammalia; order Chiroptera; family Noctilionidae; genus Noctilio; species Noctilio leporinus. The sequence continues at coordinate 56,395 of PVIW01008006.1, read as the reverse complement.
TGGTTGCCTTTCACCTGCCTCCAGCTGGGGACCTGGGAGGAGACCTGGTTATGTGCCCTGTCTGGGAATCGAACCAGAGACCTTTGGGTTCGCAGGCCGGCGCCTTACCCACTGTGCCTCCAGCCAGAACCCCACACTATTCTTAACATCACCCTGTCTAGTTTGTACCTACCAATTATGCTCTTAATCCCTGTACCTTTTCCCTTTTTTTCCTCTTCCCTGTCCCCACTAATAACCCTCCACATAATCTCCATATCTATGATTCTGTCCTTGTTCTAGTTGTTTGTTTAGTTTGTTTTTGTTAGTGTTTTATACATTCAGTTGCTGAGTTGTGAGTTTGTTGTCATTTTACTGTTCATAGTTTTGATTTTGATTTTCTTAAATAACTCCCTTTAACATTTCATGTAATAAGGGCTTGGTGATGATGAACTTATTTAGTTTTAGCTTGTCTGGGAAGCACTTTATCTATCCTTCCATTCTAAATGATAGCTTTGCTGAATAGGGCTGGTTGTAGGTCCTTGCTTTCCATTACTTTGAATATTTCTTGCCAGGTCCTTCTTGCCTGCAAAGTTTCTTTTGAGAAATCAGCTGATAGTCTTATGGGAACTCCTTTATAGGTAACTCACCTCTTTTCTCTTGCTGTTTTTAACATTCTCTCTTTATCTCTAGTCATTGGCATTTTAATTATGATGTGTCTTGGTGTGGTCTTCTTTGGTTACAACTCATTTAGGACTCTGTACTTCCTGGCCTTGTATATCTATTTCCTTCACAAACTTAGGAATTTTTTTCTTCATTATTTTTTCAAATAAATTTCTTGTTCTTCCTCCTCCTCTTCCAGCATATTGGTACTTTTGGAGATGTCCAGTATTTTCTTATTCTCTCATCTTTTTGAATCTTGTTTCTTCATTTTGTATTAATTAACTGTTTATTACTTCCTTATGTTCCAATTCATTGATTTTAGCCTGATTTCCTTTCCTTCACAATTGGTTCCCTGTGGATTTTTCTTTATTTTACTTAGTATAGCCATCATTTCTTCCCTCATGCATTTGCTGTACTCAATCATTTCTCTGAGCATCTTTATCATCAGTATTTTGAACTATGCATCCGATAGGTTGTCTATCTCCTTTTTTGCTATTTTTCTGGAGTTTTGATCTATTCTTTCATTTGGGCCCTATTTCTTTGTCTCCTCAATTTGGTAGCCTCCCTGTGTTTGTTTCTGTGTATTACATAAAACTGCTTTGATTCTCTGTTGTGGTGCACCTGTTATGCTGGAAGGAGTGGAGTCTTAGATATTCATCAGTGCAAGACAACTCATTTCACTGCTTTGTGGTGCTATATGTTGGGGAGGGGTCAGAGAAGGAACAATGCTGCTTGCTTTTCCAGTCAGTTCATTCAATTCCTGTTTGTGACGGGTGCCCCTGTAGCTGTTGCTTTGGTGATGGTTCCCAGATTGGGCAGGTTTACATATATTCTAGAACCATGGGGGCCATCTAAACCAACGTTCCTGAGAGATGAGGAGTTTCTTCAGCCATTCCAACCTCCACTAATTTTCCCAGCCAAAAACTATGAGGTTTTTCCCAGCGCTGGAACCCTGGGCTATGTGGTCTGGCTTGGGGCTGGGATAGCTGCCCAGGTGTCCTCCCCACTTTATCTGCCACATGGGAATGTGAGACCACCTGTTATAGTGGCCTCCACCACTGCCTTACTGCTGCTGCCTCCTCAGTATTCCCGTTGTGCCCAGCTCCCCCTCTCTGCCCCTCCCATACACCTGGATGAATCTTTCTTTAAATCCTTGGTTGTTCAGCTTCCATACAGTTTGATTTTCTGGAAGTTCTGGTTGTTTTTTTTTTTTAACAGTTTAACATTTTACTAAATTCACACAAATTCCAAATATAATCAAGGACAACAGATTCTGTTCTGCCTTTTAAAACTTTCCTTTTTCATATCCATCGTTAAGACAAAAAGTAAACAAAAATTAAGTCTGCGGCATATTTATGATTCTTCTTCTTGAGGGAAACAAAGGAACATTATAGTAAAAAGAACGCCACTGGGGGACAATGAAGCACCACGACACACGGTCACAGACGGGCCTCCTGGGTGCTGCCACCCATAGTAGACACTGCTCTCCCCGCTGCTCTGCGTCCAGCAGGATTTCATTAAAATAAAACTATAAAATCTCCTAGGTTATGCTAAAGTCAGACACAGTCTGGAACACAGTGCTTAACAACAGTAACGCCAACTATCAGTGCTAACGTAAAAACATCTTAGAAAGTTGAAAACAATTAAACCGGAAACCAAAACCTTATTTTCCCTAGATGAGCAAAACTGAAAATGAAAGGGTTCCCGCCTCCCAACTGGAGTGAAGGGGATTTTTTTTTTTTTCTTTCTTTCACATTGGAGGCCGGGGAACGGTGGGGGCTGGTCCTGTTGTCCTCGGCCTAGTTGGCGTCCAGCTTGGCCATTTCCTGCACGTAGATGCCTATACTCTCACTGTCGAAAAGCACAAAGTACACTGTTTTGATGGAAGAGGACATTGTGGACACGAAGTAGCTGGAGATGGCCTTCAGGATCAGCTGAGCTGCCGTCTGCTTCGGAAAGCTGTTCCTGCCACTGCCAATGGATGGGAATGCAATGGACTTGAGCTTCTTGTCATCAGCCAGGGCCAAGCAGTTCTTCACTGTTTTTTCCAGAAGCTCCTCACATTTATCTGCTCCCCAGACTGGACTGTTGCAGTGGATCACAAATTTGGCCGGCAGGCCGTGTCCTGCGCTGACGGCAGCTCCAGCTACTTCCAAAGGCCCATTCTTTTTCCGGAGCTCCAGGACAGCTTCCACAAACTCCTTGCCACCTTTCTTCTCCAGCGTGTTTCCTAGGTCATCTTTAAGGTCAATGTCAGCATTGGTAGGATTGATTATGGCCTCCACCTCAAAGCCGGCTAAATTACTGATTTCACTGTGAATAAGGTTCAGCTTCTGGCCAAGGAAGAGGCTCTTGGTGGAGAGAACTGTGAAGCCGTCGGCAGGCGTGCCCTCTGTCGTGCTGTCAGCACTGGCTGCCTTGCTGACTTCTCCCTGCTTCTTCTTGGATTCCCGGGCTCCCTTCTTGCTTCCTGCTTTCTTAGATGCAGGCTTCTTCTGGGATGGAGACTTGGCCTTTTTGGCTGGGGGCGGTGTGATGATGGCTTCCAACTTCCCTTTGGATCCCCGTTTCTTTGCTAGCAACTCTGGGTGGATGTTTGGTAACACCCCGCCGCTGGCTATGGTGACTCCTTTTAGCAGCTGATTCAGCTCCTCGTCATTGGCCACAGCCAGCAGGATGTGCCGGGGTGTGACCCGTCCCTTCTTGTTGTCTCTCGCCACGTTGCCAGCCAGTTCCAGAATCTCCGCTGTCAGGTACTCCAGGACGGCAGCCATGTACACGGGTGCCCCCACTCCAATCCTGTACTTGGGGTGGCCTTTCTTGATGTACCGCAACATCCGCCCCACAGGGAAGATGACTCCTGCCTTGGCAGACCGGGAGGTTTTGGTGGATTTCTTCTTCCCACCCCGGCTTGACATGGCGGTGGCCTTGAAGCTGGATCAGTAAGCACAGGGCGGCTGGGCAGCGGCGGCAGCAAGGTGTTCGGCCTGTACCCTCGGGGCCGCTCGCGCCTTTTCTCTTCCCGCTCCTCGCTGGCCTGCCTGCCAGTCTCCTCACTTCCCGCCCGCACGCCCCGCGCTCGCCCCCTCCGCCTGGCTCCTGTGCAGAGTGAACTGGAACCAGTCGCCGCGGCCCCGGGATTCCCACCTGTTTTTTGTTTTGAAGTTAGTTATGATCCTTCTTGTGGTTGTGCCAGGAGATGAAGCATATCTACCTATGCCTTCATCTTGGCCAGAAGTCTACTGCTACATCTTTTTTAAAATGTGCTTTCCACATCTGATGGTGGTAAGGCCAACTTTTTTTTCTTTTTTAATTTTATTGTTGTTGTATTACATCCATCCCCTTTTTGCTCCCCTCTGTCCCCCTCCCCACCCAATCATTACCCCCAAAGTCAATCCCACCTATTGTGGTTCCTTTATACTAGGTTCTTGTCTAAACTGCTCCCCTTCCTTGCCTCTGCCTCCCCCCTCCCCCCAATACCCCTCCCTCTGACCACTGAAGACCTATTCACTGTATTCATATATTTGGTTCTGTTTTGCTTATTGTTAGTTTTGTTCATTTTTGTCCCGTAATGGGTGAGATCATATGATACCTGTCCTTCACTGACTGGCTTATTTCACTAAGCATAATACTCTCCAGTTCCATCCATGTTGTTGCAAAGGGTACAAGTTCCTTTTTTCTTTCTGCTGCGTAGTATTCCATTGTGTAAATGTACCAAAGTTTTTTAATGCAACCATCCACTGATGGGCACTTAGGCTATTTCCAGCACTTGGCTATTGTAAATATTGCTGCTATGAACTTAGGTGTACATAGGTTCTTATGAATTGGTGTTTCAGGATTCTTTGGGTATAGCCCAAGTAGTGGAATTGCTGGATCAAAAGGCAGTTCCATTTTTAGTTTTTTAAGGAAACCCCATACTGTTTTCCACAGTGGCTGCACCAGCCTGCATTCCTACCAAAAGTGCACGACGGTTCCCTTTGCCCCACATCCTCGCCAACACTTGTTGTTTGTTCATTTGTTGATGATTGCCATTCTGACAAGTGTGAGGTGGTATCTTCTTGTGGTTTTAAGTTGCATCTCTCTGATGACTAGTGATGTTGAGCATTCTTCCATATGCCTCTGGGCCCTTTGTATATCTTCCTCAGTGACTTGGCTGTTCAGGTACTTTGCCCATTTTTTAATTGGGCTGTCTGTCCCCCTGGTGTCGAGTCGCATTAGTTCTTTATAGATTTTGGAGATCAGTCCCTTGTCTGAGGTATCATTGGCAATTATGTTTTCCCATACAGTTGGTTCCCTTTGAATTTTGCTGATATTTTCATTAGCTGAATAGAAACTTTTCAATTTGATATAGTCCAATTTGTTGATTTGTTCTTTTATTTCCTTTGCCCTTGGTGAAGTATCAGTAAACATATTTCTGCATAGGATATCCAAAAGTTTACTGCCTATATTTTTCTCCAGGACCTTTATGGTGGCACTGCTTATGTTTAAATCCTTTATCCATCTTGAGTTTATTCTGGTGTATGGTGTAAGTTGGTGGTTTGGTTTTATCTTTTTCCATGTTGCTGTCCAGTTCTCCCAACACCATTTGTTGAAGAGACTGTTTTTACTCCATTGGATGTTCCTTCCCCCTTTGTCAAATATGAGTTGACCATAGAGTCCTGGGTTAATTTCTGGGCTCTCTGTTCTGTTCCATTGATCTATATGTCTATTCTTATGTCAGTACCATGCTGTTTTGATGACAGTAGCCTTGTAGTATTGTTTGAAGTCCGGTATTGTGATTCCTCCTACCTTGTTCTTCTTTCTCAAGATTGCAGTGGCTATTCATGGGCGTTTTTGACTCCACATAACTTTTTGAAGTATTTTTTCTATTTCTGTGAAGTCTGTCATTGGTATTTTAATTGGGATTGCATTGAATCTGTAGATTGCTTTGGGTAGTATGGACATTTTAATGATGTTAATTCTTCCCAACCACGAACATGGTATATGATGCTTCCATTTATTTGTGTCTTCCTTGATTTCTTTCTTCATTGTTCTGTAGTTTTCTGAGTACAGTTCTTTGACCTCCTTAGTTAAGTTGATTCCTAGGTACTTTATTTTTTTTGTTGCTATGGTAAATGGGATTTGTTTTTTCACTTCTATTTCTGTTCTTTCATTATTGGTATACAAAAATGCTTTCGATTTCTGGACATTGACTTTATACCCAGATATTTTGCTAAATTTGCTTATTAGGTTGAGTAAGTTTTTGGTGGAGCCCATCGGGTTTTGTATGTACACTATCATATCACCTGCAAATAATGACAGTTTGATTTCCTCCTTTCCTATTTGGATACCTTTGATTCCTTTTTCTTCTCTGATGGCTATAGCTAGAACTTCCAAGACAATGTTGAATAGAAGTGGAGAAAGTGGGCAGCCTTGTCTCATTCCTGATCTTAGGGGGAAAGCTTTCAGTTTTTGTCCATTAAGTATGATGTTGGCTTCAGGTTTCTCCTAGATGGCCTTTATGATGTTGAGGTATGCTCCCTCTATTCCCATTTTGCTGAAGGTTTTTTATCATAAATGGTTGCTGTACTTTATCAAATGCTTTTTCAGCATCTATTGATATGATCATATGGTTTTTATCTTTCACTTTGTTGATGTGGTGTATTGCACTTATTGATTTACGAATGTTGTACCATCCTTGCATCCCTGGGATTAAGCCCAGTGGATCATGGTGTATGATCTCTGTAATATACGGCTGAACCCGATTGGCCAATATTTTGTTGAGAATTTTAGCATCTATGTTCATCAGAGATATTGGCCTGTAGCTTTCTTTCTTAGTTGTATCTTGTGCTGGTTTTGGGATTTGAATAATATTGGCTTCATAGAAAGAGTTTGGGAGTCTTCCCTCTTCCTGAATTTTTTGGTATAGTTTGAAGAGGATAGGAGTTAGTTCTTCTTTAAATGTTTGGTAAAATTCACCTGTGTAGCCATCTGGACCAGGGCTTTTGTGCTTTGGGAGATTTTGGATTACTTCTTTAATTTCACTAGTTGTTATTGACCTAGTCAGGCTTTGTGCTTCTTCTGGGTTCAGTTTGGGTAGATTATACATTTCCAGAAATGTGTCCATTTCATCCAGGTTGTCCTATTTTTTGTCATATAGTTGTTTGTAGTAATTTCTTGCAATCTTTTGTATTTCTGAGGTATTAGTTGTGATTTCCCCTCTTTCAGTTCTGATTCTGTTTATTTGGGTCCTCTCTCTCTTTTTCCTGATGAGTCTGGATAAGGGCTTGTCAATTTTTTTATTTTTTCAAAGAACCAGCTCCTGGACCTGTTGATTCTTGGAATTGTAGTTTAAATCTCTGAGTTATTTAGTTCCGCTCTGATCTTGATGATTTCCTTCCTTCTACTTGCTCTGGGCTTTGTTTGTTGTTGCTCCTCTAGTTCTTGCAGCTTTGTGGTTAGGTCATTTTTACCAACTTCTTGTAACCTTTTTTGGAAGGCCTGTATTGCTATAAATTTCCCCCTGAGAACTGCCTTTGCTGTATCCCATAGGTTTTGGGCTGTTGTGTGTTCATTGTCATTTGTTTCCAGGAACTTTTTGATTTTCTCTTTGATCTCATTGTTAACCTCTTCATTGCTTAAAAGCATGTTATTCAGTCTCCATGAGTTAGAGAATTTTTGTTTTTTTCCCTTGAGATTGGTTTCTAGTTTCAAGCCATTGTGATCTGAGAAGATACTTTGTATGATTTCAATTTTCCTGTATTTGTGGAGGCTTGTCTTGTGATGTGCCATGTGGTATATCTTGGAGAATGATCCATGTGCATTTGAAAAGAATGTGTATTTTGCTTCTTTGGGGTAAAAGACTCTTTATACATCAGTTAGGTCCATTTCCTCTAGAGTGTTGTTCAATGCCACAACATCTCTGGGGATTTTTTGTTTGGAAGATCTGTCCATTGTTGATAGTGGGGTATTAAAATCCCCTACTATTAGTGTGTTGCTGTTTATGTCTTTCTTAAAGTCTTCCAAGATTTTCCTTATATATTTCAGAGCTCCTATGTTGGGTGCGTATATGTTTATCAGAGTTATTTCTTCTTGATGGATTGTTCCCTTAAGTATTGTATAATGTCCCTCTTTGTCCCTTTTTATGTCCTTCATTGTAAAATCTATTTTATCTGAAGGGAGGAATACTGAGATCGAGGACTGGGAATGCATTGTAGCCAGAGAATGAGTAGACTTTAAATCAAGAGCAGGGGGAGGGTCTTGGGTAGTTTGGTGGATTGAGATAGGGGAGGATTAAAAATATGTGAGAAGTAACTTTTGAAAAGGATATGTTAGGGATTAATAGTTCATGTAGCTCTCAGTGTAACTCAGGTGTTTGAGATTAGCAGTGATCCTTTTCCTCAGTCTGCCTCTTTTTCTTGGTCGGGTCTCTGTAGTCTACAGTCTAGCTGGTCTTGGAGTGGCAGGGCCTATGATTGTCACAGTCAGGGCTGATTCTGAGTGTCAGCCCCCAGGTAGGCTGGGCCTTCAGTAGCCTAGCTGGGTTTTAGGGCTGCCGGTGTTCTGGGGCCCTCCCTTTTCTTCTGTTTGAAGTCCAGCAGTGTGCTGCCTCCAACTCCTGGGGGAGATTCCTGCCTGTGATGGGCACCTGGCACCCCTGCAGGGCGGCCTGCAACATTGCTGGCTCCTGTGATGACTGGCCCTGCCCCCGAAGCTCCCGGAGGAGGCAGCCCCAGTGCGCCAACAGTGGCCAGGGTCTGCCAACACTGCCCAGCTCCCCGGGGCAAGGGCCAATCCTCCAAGCAGACCAGCTCTCCGAGGAGTCCTTTACACTGCCTCTGTGATGCGTGCCCTCCCAGCGCTCTGCAGTGCAGCCTTTGTCCCCGGCAATGGGTGGGTCAGTTTCCCCAGCTATAAGTTCTCAGCTTGCAGTTTGGAGTTTCTGCGGGAGCCTGGGGGCCTGTGTGGGTGCGCAGGGCTGGGCCTCCCCCCTCGCAGGGGCCTCAAGCTGCTGTTTCCCTGGTGACCCAGCAGCACCATTTTCAGCCCTCTCACAGCCCTGGCCAGTGCACTTCCCTGCTCCTTGACTCCTGCTCCCGGCAGGACTCTCTCCTCCACCTCTGGCCCAGTGAGGAGCTTCCTCTCCCTGTTGCTTGAGCAAGGGTCTCACACAGTCCCTCCCCTGAAGGAGTTCAATTCCTTGTTCCCTCCGGTGTTTGCCTTTGCTGCCCACACTTCACTGTTCAGATTTCTAGTCGCCAGGGAGCCTGGAGCTGGCTTCAGTTAGAGCCGCCCCTCTGGGTAGAGCCGCCACTGCCCAGAGCCAACCTTGGCCTGTCAGCCGGTTTGGAACTGTCTCACCTGCTCTCCTGTAAGTCTCTGCTGCCTCTGGGCTGTGCTCCCCTGAGTCCAGATGCTGACTGCTCCAATTCTTAGGGACCTGAAGATGCCTCACACTCCCTATCCTGTCCTCCAACTGCTCTGCTACTCGAGAACGCCATCAGCACTGCTCTCTACTCTGTCACCATCTTTAATCTTTCCTAAGGCTGATTTTTGCCTCTTGCTCAACAGTAATACCTCATGGAAGGAGATTATCTTACATACTTCGGAATCCCTACTAGGTCTTGTCCACAGAGGCCAGAAGCATTCCTTGCCACAGAAGATAAGAGAGAAGAGTAGTTTGCTGCCTCAACTGTAGACTGTAAAATCTAAGTTGCAGGTTGGATCCCCTGGTTGGGTGCATGCAGGAGGCAACAAATCGATGTTTCTCTCTCATGGTAATGTCTATCTCTCTCTTTCTTTCTTAATCCCGTTGTCCATGTAGGAGGCAGTGGCCTCCTAGCAGGGCCTGCATTTGCAAGCGCAGCCATTCAACCTCTAATTCTCAGCACCTGCAATTGAATCTGAGCTTTCTTTTCCTTTCTTTTCTTTTTAATTTTATTGTTGTTGTATTACATCCATTCCCTTTTTGCTCCCCTCTGTCCCCCTCCCCACCCACCCATTCCCCACAAAGTCAATCCCACCTGTTGTCCATGTTTCCTTTATACTAAGGAATCTGAGCTTTCTGATAGCTGCTGCAGCCCCTTGCATCTGCCAGGTGCAGGCAAAAGTGTCAGGGGAGCAATAACTTCTGGGAGAAGCCTCAACCAGGAGATACCCAGCTGCCCTTACCTTGGGCAGGAAAACTCTAAAACACTTTCTACACTGGCCCCAGTGGGTTCCTCAGTGATGAAGTTCTGCTTACCCATGGTGGTGGTTTGCTTCATAATGTGCCTTTTCTGGCTTCCTTTCCTTTCCTTGAAAAGGGACCTTAGAAGCTATAGAACCCAAATCCTATCAGGGAAACATAATCAGTGTAGGTAGAAGAAAACTTTAGTCTTCTAACTAAAAGTTCACATGTACATATATAGATTAGATAGATAAATAGGTGTTAGATATGCATGCATATTTATGGTTTTTAAAGACTTTATTTATTATTTTTAGAGAAAGGGGAAGGGAGAGAGGTAGAGAGGAAAAGCATCAATGTATGGTTGCCTTTCACCTGCCTCCAGCTACGGATCTGGCTGGAGACCTAGCTTGCAACCTGGTTATGTGCCCTGGCTAGGGTTTGCAGGCCAGTGCCTTATCCACTATGCCACCACCAGGGTCATATTAATGTTTTTAGAAGGTTTTCAACTTAGAAGACCTGGCTTTGCACTGCCACTCAACCTCTGCCTGACCTTGACCAATCACTAAATGTTCAGAAACTCAGCTTCCACTTTGTGTAATGACACTGATACCCCTTGCCTAACAAGCTATTTTAATGATTCAGGGAGATGACATGTATAAAACACTCGCCACAGAGCCTGAGACAGAGAATTATGGCTACAATAAGAAAAATAACCCCTGGCTGGTAGCACAATGGATAAGGCACCAGCCTGTGAACCCAAAGGTCAGTAGTTTGATTCCCAGCCAGGGCACATAACCAGGTTGCAAGCCAGGTCTCCAGCCAGGTCCATGGCTGGATGCAGATGAAAGGCAATCATACATTGATGTTTCTCTCCCTCTCTGCCTCTCTCCCTTCCACTCTCTCTGAAAATAATAAATAAAATCTTTTTAAAAGGAAAGAAAAATAAGATACCAACAGTTTGCTCATTTATCCATTTATTCAATAAACACTTACAGCCTACTGTGCACCAGGCCCTTGCTGGAGGCTAGGGATACAGCAGTGACAGCCTTCTTGGGCTGTCAGCTTGTGTTCTGACTGAAAGCAGATAAAACATAGTCAGGGGAAGTGGGAAAAGTTGCGTGTCACAAAACCACTTATAAACATTCCACCCAAGTCCATGTAATGGGCCCTGGGAAAGAGTCAATATAAACATTCTCATACCTCTTATCTAGAGAAATACAAACCCAGTGGGATTGATTGGAACATTCTAACCAATATGTGTTAGCCAGGGACTTGTGTTTCAGAAATTACCTGTAAGTTAATATATCATTTTTCTATTGCTACAGAATAATTACCACATCATTACATAGCAGCTTAAGACAACACACATGTACTGTCTCACCACTTCTCCAGACTAGAAGTCCAGGCACAATGAGCTGAGTCCTTGCCTAGAGTCTCATAGGCCATCATCAGGACTGGGGCTGGGTTCTCAATTGGGGAGGCTCCCTCGGGCAGTGGGCAGAGTTTGTTCCCTTACAACTAATTGTAGGATTCCTGGCAGCTTGCTTCTTTGAAGCCAGAAAAAGACAGCAAGATTTAAACAAGGCTTAAGCAACAGAGTCTTATACAATGCAGAAGCAAATGTCATGTCCTCTGCATGATCAAAGGGAAAAGCTTATGCAGAGGTGTGAACACAGGCTGGGTGTCATGGGGGGCACTTAGCAGCTATGTACGTACCACAGTTGTCATCAGACCTACTTACCGTCATGTATAAAGTAGTTCTAAAGTACAATTCAGAAATCAAAACTAATCAAAGATGTGCAGTAATCTCACCACAGTGCTCCACCATGGACATTTTGAAGACTAGCTAAGTACACTGGTCAACAACCTAGGCATTTGTGGTGTAATTTCCATGACTATATTTGGAAATGCTAGGGAGTTCAGAAAGAAAAAGAAATGAAAGGAATGGAGGGAGGGAGAAAGGAAGGAAGGAACAGAAGAAGGGAGGGAGAGAGAAAGGGAGGGAAGGGGGGCGGAAATAATAACATGATAGATGATGCAATTCCTTAACACTTATGTTACTATAACTTACATATTAAGAAAAATAGCCCTGGCTGGTGGCTTAGTGGAGCCCTGGCTGGTGGCTCAGTGGAAAGGCACTAGCCTGTGAACCCAAAAATCACTAATTCAATTCCCAGTCAGGGCACATAACCAGGTTGCAAGCCAGGTCTGTAGCTGGAGGCAGGTGAAAGGCAACCATACATTGATGTTTCTCTCCCTCTGCCTCCCTCTCTTCCTCTCTCTCTAAAAATAATAAATAAAATCTAAAAAAAAAAAAAGGAGAAAGAAAAACAGTCTCATTTTACAGATGAAAGTACACTGCTTGTCAATCAACCATTTGCTGATTGATTGCCTAGAAAGATGACTCCTGAATGCTCCAATGCTTTCTGAGATCACTATCAACCAACAACTCAGAAGTACAAACCAGTAACAAGAAGATGATAGTCCCCTATTTAGCTCTACTCCCTAGATGCTTGAGATAGATAAATTAGGATTAATTGATTGTGATACAAGAATATAATTTGCATACATGGACACCATAAAATATAAAAAATGGCATCTTAAAAATATAGTTGTTGATTTTAAATAAGCATTTGCTTTTAAAATGCATTTAGTAAGTCAACCACTAAAGAAAATAGTCTGGAAACAGACATTTTTCTGTTACGCATACATACAACACTGTACTTCACAAGGAGAGAATCATCCACTCTCAACAAATGGTGCTGAACAATTGGCTATCCTATGGAAAAATTGGCACATTTATTTTCCTACCTCATAACACACACACGCGCGCACACACACACACACACACACACGTATTCTAAATAGATTAAAGACCTAGCTCTGGCTGGTGGCACAGTGGATAAGGTGCCAGCCTGCGAACCCAAAGGTCACTGGTTCAATTCCCAGCCAGAGCAACATAACTAGGTTGCAAACCATGTCTGTAGCTGGAGGCAGGTGAAAGTCAACCATACATTGATGTTTCTCTCCCTCTCTTCCTCTCTCCCTTCCCCCTCTCTGAAAAATAATAAATAAAATCTTGAAAAATAATAAATAAATAGATTAAAGACCTAAATATAAAAAGCAAACTAAAGTTTTTAGAGGAAAATATAGGGACCTACATATGGGACACCTGGCATCTCGATAGGGAAGAAATTGTTGAATGAGATATAAAATCTGATTAACTCTATTATGTTAACAATATTGCCTGGCTGGTAGCACAGTGGATAAGGTGCCAGCCTGCGAACCCAAAGGTCGCAGGTTCGATTCCCCAGCCAGGGCACATAATCAGGTTGCAAACCAGGTCTCCAGTCAGGTCTGTGGCTGGAGGCAGATGAAACGCAACCGTACATTGATGTCTCTCTCCCTCTCTGCCTCTCTCCCTTCCCCTCTTTCTAAAAATAATGAAATAAAATCTTTTTAAAAAATTTGTTTAATAAATAAATAAATAAATAGCTTTGTAAAATAGATACAAAGTTACAAGTCAAGCTATATATTAGAAAAGTTACTTTTATTTCATCTGGTGAACTAAGCATTAATATTAAGAATATGTAAAGAACTCATATAGAACAATAAGAAACTAGAAAACCCACCCAATAGAAACAAGCCAAAAATAGGATGAATCAATTCATGGAAAAGAAAATCAGATGATCAAAAAATATGTAAAGGTGGTCACCCTTTGTAGAATTCAAGAAGTGAAAATTAAACATCACCAGGGCAGTATGATGCTATTAAGGGATTTCTTTCTCTCGATGCAAAAATAGTGCAGTGTATTTTTATAAAGCACAAGATACAATATGGAGAAATATACAAATTAGGGACCGGAAAGTGGTGAGAAGACTTTGGTCCCTCATCCTCCTACTGGCTCACAGAGCCATGTGGGGCCAGGGCACCCTGTGGGACACATGGGATGGGCTTCCATTCAAGGGAAGGAACCTGCACCAGAGAGTTGTCTAAGAAAGCCAGCTATTTAACCCAGGAATCTGGGATCCAGTGAGGGTGCAGCCCCAACCCACGCTAGGAAATGGGGAGGTTTTGATCTTTTATAATTCACTCAAAGACATAGCAGAAAGGGGTCATTTTAATTCACAACTGAAGAAGTTCAATCTGACCACTGTGGAGAGAATGGACTAGAAGATCCAGGAAGATTGGGACACAAGTTTGGAGGCTGCTGGTACCATTCTGGTAAGTAGCCTACACTGGTGGAGCGAAACTGTAGAATATGGGCAGATTCATAGGAGAAGGAACAGGCTGAATGAATGAATGAATGAATAAGACATGGAAAAAGGCAGAGCAGCAGGCATCAAAGGCAATGACTTAAGCTTTGAGTACACAGCAGTAGGACTCGCTGACAAAGGAAAACAAGAGGAAAATTGTCCTGACCCGAGCAGAGTGGAGGCCCTAAGTGGGGAAGACAAGAGATTAAGAAAGACACAACGGTTTAGAGAAAAGCAGGGGCCAGGTGGACTATTGCCTTTGTATGGAACAACAATGACCCTGAACATGGTCTCCACATTTATTTTGTAGGGTTGGTTAGATAAAGCTCAAGGAGGTTTTGCAGGCTTAAGGGAACACTACGGGCACAGATTGTCCCATTCCCAGACTATCTAAATGATAAGTATTTCTTTTGCACTGGTTACAGAGCATTCAGCTGAAGCTTGCGGTTATCTGTTACCTTCTCTACCCTGCTGGTTCTGGCTGCCTCAGCCGCTGGCTTGCTCTGCTTTGCAGATGCGAGCAATCAAGCGCAGCTTTGCTGGCACTGTCTTAGCTTCTGACGTCAGCCGTCACTGTACCCTACAAAGAATGTGAATGAAATAATGGTCACTTTCCATGAAAGATTTGAGATTGCAATGGGCCAGCAGGTCATTCAGGTGGACATATCCAGAGGGAATTATGAGCCTAGATGTTAAAAGATTAATCTTGGCTTAACAAGATTACCAAAACCCTTTCTTTGTGTCTTTCAGCTCTGTCTTCACGCTGTTGATTCAATCTAAAGTGGCTTCTTTGGTGATCTCAGAATTCTTGCCAGCAGTTGCTAGGGTTCCCCACATATTGTTACCCACAGAAAGAAGAATGAGAGGGAGACTCTTCGTCCCAGCATTTTCTGGAAAGTCCTTATTCTGATTAGCCTAGTTTAGGATACACACCAATCTCTGAGCTAAACTGATGCCATGGTGAGCACTCAGGCCAGATCAGCTGCTCCATTCCTGTAGCCAAGCAGAGGCAGCACCTCCAGATCCACATGGACTCCTAAATTGAAACTCAAGGATATTGGGAAGGAGAAGTTCAGAAGGGATGCTGAAGAGACAACTAACAATATGAAAAACAGGGTTCAGGAAAGTTGGTGGGTTGAGCTCACTCCTATGGAGTGAGACACAGTAGAGCAAGAAGCTGGTGAGACATGAGGCCACAGGTAAGATCAGGGTCTCCACAGAAGAAAGCAAGCACTAGGTGTGATGATTAAATAGGAACCAGCAACAAGGGGGGTTTTGCCTTGCCTTGAGATCTGGAGCCAAAATCAGAAGTGTACAGTCTACTGATAGCTCAGCCAGGAGAGACCAGCAAACCACTCTGAGAGGGGTCACATCTAACCAACTGCCCAGTCCCAGTTCAGATCTCCAGGACGCTCACCCCACTGGGCAAGGGACATGTCTGCAGAGCTGCCCATCTCCCATCTCCATTGTGAGGAGAGGGCTACTCCTCCACCTAGGAAAATGGGGAAATCCGAGTGGGTTCCTCTCTATGGCCACACTGTTGACTGCCACCCAATAAGGAAACCTGTACTGTATGCCTTCCACAGCACACAGGTTCACTGCTGCTTAAGACAGTCTTAATAACTTTTCCTGATGGCCAATGATGTGCCGAGTCATGAGATGGAAGATGAAGGACAGACCCACAATGGAGGTCCAGCCCACCAGAAATAGGAGACCAAGATGGCCAACATATCTGACTGGTGCCCTGGCTTGGGCAGGTAGAACTGAAGAGGCAGATAAGAACATGCCTACACACCAGTAAAAATTCACATGGAGTTTCAACAAAAGCATAAAATGCATTTATTTTCAAAAGTAAATACACAATTTTTTTAAGATTCACTATATGAATGGGAAAATAGGATAGTCTTTGTACAGATCACCTATAGATCAAGTGAACTAAATATTTCAGAACCATAAAGCAAAAATACAAAAAGAAAAATTGTGAATAGAAAGATAAGAGACTTGGAGAGTAAACCCAAGGAGATGGAATATGTGACCAAAAAAAGTAATTTTAAAAGGAAAGGAAACATGGAGAAGAGGTATTTAAGCAAATAGAAAAAACTTCTAATCTGAATGAAGAATCAAAACTGCAAATTGATAGGGCTGATACTGTCCTAAGTGGTACTAATACTAATATTTTTAAAAGACACACATTCAGTGTTATGGGTTGTGTCCTCTCCAAATTTACGCATTAAAGTCCTAACTCCTAGAACCTTGGAATGAGATCTTATCTGGAGATAGGGTTGCTGCCGATGGAATTAGCAAAGATGAGGCCATAAGGAGTTGGGTGGGTCCCTACTCTAATATGACTGGTGTCTTCATGCAAGAGGAAAATTTGGACACACAGATGGACATGAATAGAGGGGAGATGATGGGAAGACACAATGAAAAGACAGCTGTCCACAAGCCCAGGAGAGAGGTCTGGAACAGATTCTTTCATCACAGCCCTTGAAATGAGCCCGCCCTACCAATGCCTTGATCTCAGACTTACAGCCTCCAGAACTGTGAGGCTATTAAGGTACCTAGCCTGAGGTACTTTGTTAAGGCACCTGTAGCAACCAATACACTTAGCTAGAGCCTGACAAAATTGGTGAATTAGAAGACTAAAGAAAAAAATCTTAGAAGAATGCAGATAGAAAATAGAAGAAAAAAGAATATTAAAGTGGCATTGAACTTCTTGTCTCCACGGAGATTTTAAAGGATCAACCAAGATCATTAGTTTCTCCTCCTTTTTCCCTTCCAACTTGCTCTTGAGCTTTTCACCTCTCTTGTCAAGAACCCAAATGTCTCATCAAGACCTGCAGTGGCTGCCTCTCCCAAGGCCTACACAGACAGAGAAGGTGGCTGAGCTCCACAGCAGCCCTTGACACACCCCATTCTCAGTCCTATTCCCACCCTCCAGGTGCCCGAATCAGTGGAGACCTTCATGACTACTCTCAAGTCTCTTCTTTTTTTAATCTACATTGAACTCTCTTGATGATATTCCTCCATTGTCACAGATTGGCTTGTATGTGCTGAAGGCTCCCAAATATGTATTTCAAGCTCAAACTTAGTCCCCTGAACTCCAAGCTTGAAGAGCCAACAGACTTGGTTGACCTCCTCGGCTGAATATCCAACAGGCATCTCTCTACACTGGCTTTCCTAGAACACAGAGTGGGAGGTAAGTGGGGAAACAGGGACAGAGGACAGCATGTGCTGGCACTGCCAGTGCCATGTGCACCATCAGTTGGGACTATCATGAGAGAAGTGTAAACTACAGGGCCTTCAGGTCATGCAGGGAGGCAGATGCAAAGAAGAACCAAAGTCTTAACCCCCACCCAATGAAACCAAAGGACCAGGACATGAACAGATCTCGAACACCGGAACCCTTTCAGAATCCAAGGGTTCACTGTCCAGAAAGATCTGGTATTGACTCCCTTTTATCATAAATGGCCAAGTTCCAAGGATCTCTAATTGAAACTTCACCAGGGCCTGCTGTACCTGTTCCTCAGCCCCTTAAAAAGCTTTGGCCCGGTCTAGTGAGCAAGTTGGGTTTGCGGTATCACTAGGTCTCCGATATTTTCAGTTGGTCCCTTTCTGTCTATAAACTTTTTTTTTTTTTTTTTTTACCCTAAACCCTGATATCTGAGTTTGCCCTTTCAAAGTGTTGAGTGCAGACTTGAGTACAATACCATGGTCACTGTCTTACTCCAGGGCTGCTCCTCCTGTTTGGTTACCTCCATAGCAGCAGAAAGAATCCAAAGCAGGACCAGGGGCACCTGGTGTGGTTTTGCAGCTGGGAAGACCCCACACAGATGTTGTTCAGGACTGTAGTTGGGATGAATAAGTAGTGGAGGGTCTCAGGGGTCTTAGGAGTGAAACAAAGCAACCCAAAAGCCCAGCTAACTGCCCTCCTGTGCCAAAGCCAAACATCTCATCTGGTTACCACCCCTCTCTTGTGCTGTGCAACAACCCACCTTAGAGAGCAGTTACAACCACACATTCATCTGTTCTACTCAGGAGTCTGGGTTGGACTGGGCTCAGGGTCTCTCACAAAATTGCAGTCACATGGTAGTTGAGGCTGGGCTCACCTCACATGCTCAGTGACTAGCCTCTCACTCCTCCTTCCAAGCTTGAAAATGTCTTTCTATGTACATCACTGCATACAGATTTTTAAATTGCATTCAAATATAGTAAGTACACTGGCCTTCTGAAAATGTTATGATTGGTAACTATTAACATCCACATTTAAGAACACTAAAAGAGTTCTTGGTATTCTTTCTTTCTTTCTTCCTCCCTCCCTTCCTTCCTTCCTCCCTTCCTTTCTTTTGTTCTTCAATCCTCACCCAGGGACATGCCTATTGACCTTAGAGAGAGGAGAGGGAGTGAGATAGAGAGGGAGAAAGTCAACGATGTGGGAGAGAAACATCAGTCGGTTGCCCATCCTATGTACCTGGACTGGGGACTGAACCCATAGCCGAGGCATGTGCCCTGACTGGGAATCAAACCCACAATCTTTCAGTTTGCAGGATGACACGCAACCCACTGAGCCACACAGTGTTTAATTTGGTGAATTCTGACAAACACACACACCCATCTCACTTTCAAATTATTCCAGCTAAAGATTTCCCTCACTTAGAAAACTCTGGATTCAGGTGAAAGGCAACCATACATTGATGTTTCTCTCCCTTCCCTTCTCTATGAAAATAAATAAAATCTTTAAAAAAAATAAAATGAAAAAATTATTTAAAAAAAAGAAAGAAAGAAAAGTCTGCACCCGCACTCTCTCCCTTGGGTTGCCTATTACTGCAGGTCAGTACTGCCTGTTCTAGACATGCAGTCATGCTGGAGGCACTGTTCTCTGTTTGGTCCCTCTCACTCAGCATATGTTTCTGAGATTCAACCACACTTCTGCATGTCCACATGTTGTTCATTTCCATTGCTGAGCACAATTCCATTGTACAGTTGGTTCCTTTCATTTATCAATGGACATTTGGATGGTTTCCCATGTTTGGACACTAGAAATAAAGCTGCGATGAACACTTTTGCACAACTTTGCAAGTAGAAAAATATTTTCATTTAGGCAAATACCTAACAGGAAAACTTTTGGATCAACTTGGTAGGTGTATGTTCAACTTTCTAAGAAACTGCCAGGTAGTTTTCCGAAGCTACAGGGACACCAGCAGGATTTGAAAGTCCTTTTCTAACTTGCCACCAGGCCTAATAGCACACAGCACTATCCTAGTTCCTTCCTTTGACAGGTACTGTCTCCAACCCATGACCCCAGGGTAGGAATGTTTGTGTATTGTATCCTAAGTGTCCTGCCCCTCAGTGCCTGCCACCCAGGGTCAGTAGAACCCACCATGAACATTTCTGAAATCCAACAGGAACCCTGTTTATGGCTCCAAGATGCACTGCAAGTGCCTACTGCTTTATTTTATTTGCCTCCACACCTGTTTGGAAAATATGTAAAATGTAAAACAAATAAATACTGATTGTCCAGCAAAGGATAGTTCTGCCAATTTCTTCACTGATTATTTTCACTTTATAGATGTCTTCGGTTTTCCTATTCAGGAAACTAATTTTTAAAAACCATTCTCTCAGAGATAGTTTTTAGAAATAAGAGAAGTTAAACTTTTAAATGAGATTTAAGCCTGAGCATTTTATTTATTTATTTTTTAAAGACTCAACACCAGGGAGACAGACAGCCCAATTAAAAAATGGACAAAGGACCTGAACAGACAACTCACTGAGGGAGACATACAAAGGGCCCCAAAACATATGAAAGAATGTTCAACATCACTAGTCATCAGAGAGATGCAAAGTAAAACCCCAGTAAGATATCACCTCATACCTGTCAGAATGGCAATCATCAACAAATCAACAAACAACAAGTGTTGGTGAGGATGTGGGGCAAAGGGAACCCTGGTGCACTGTTGGTGGGAACGAAGGCTAGTGCATCCACTATGGAAAGCAGTATGGAGTTTCCTTTAAAAACTAAAAATGGAACTGCCTTTTGATCCAGAAATATCATTATTAGGACTATAGCTGAAGAACTCTGAAACACCAATTGATAAGAACCTAAGTACCCCTATGTTCATAGGAGTGCTATTTACGATAGCCAAGTGCTGGAAACAGCCTAAGTGCCCATCAGTGGATGGCTGGATCAAAAAACTTTGGTACACTTACACAATGGAATACTATACAGCATAAAGAAAGAAGGAACTCCTATCCTTGCAACAACATGGATGGAACTATGTATTCACTAAGTATTATGCTTAGTGAAATAAGCCAGTCAGTGAAAGACAAATACCATATGATCTCACCCATTTCAGGACAATAATGAACAAAACAAACAAATAAGCGAAACAGGACCAGATACATGAATACAATGAATAGATTTCCAGTGGGCAGAGGGCAGGGGGGAGGGGAGAGGAGGGAGGGGAGAGGAGGAGGCAAAGAAGGGAAGCAGTTTAGTCAAGGAACTAGTATGGAAGAACCATGGACATGGACAAGGAATGGGATTGACTTTGTTGGGGAGTGGGTGGGTGGGGAAGGGGACAGAGGGAAGGAAAAAGGGGATAGATGTAATAAAACAACAATAAAATTAAATTTAAAAAGAAAGTAAGATTTTATTCTTTAATTTTAGAGAGAAGGGAAGGGGGAGGAAGGAAGAAAGGGAGAGAAACATCAATGTATAGTTGCCTTTCACTTGCCTCCAGCTACAGACCTGGCTTACAACCTGGTTATGTGCCCTGACTGGGAATTGAACCAGTGACCTCAGGCCAGCACCTATCCACTGAGCCACTAGCCAGGGCTTAAGCCTGAGCATTTTAAAAATAAGATTTTTTTTTTTTTAATGGGGAGAGGATAGGTAGTTATTTTAAGTACCCAATGTTTTTGATATTTAGGATAATTTTATCTAAAATGTTCAACAACCTTCTAGTAGACAATTTAACTCTTTCTCTGCTTCCCCACCCATCACATTGTGGTTTGCTAATTCTGTGTTCTTAAATAACTTTCTAAAAGATTTATTTCTTGCACTGCAGAATATACTGTGCCTAATGGGAACTCTAGTAAGTGGGGCATAAGAATGCAAAATTATAGGAGTTGTATTAATGGAGGGGGTGGGATCTGACTCAGAAACCAAATTCATTTTTTACTGTGGGTTTGGCACTGTCTCTAGGACAGCTTTCACAAAAGTTGAGTTCAGCAATATATCATTTCTATGGTATATTTCACAAAAATAGCATTCCAGAGTAAAATAAGTTTTAGAGGGAAAATAAAGGAAAAATGCTTAATTTACTACAACATACCTAAAATATTATCATTTAACCTGTAATAATTATATAAGCTACTGACATAAAGTTTCTGTAATAACTCTTCAAAATCCATCCAGTATGTAGTTTATAGTATATCACAATTTGCACTAGCCACATTTCAAGTAGCTACCATATTGAATGCGGCAGATTTCAAGAATAAAAAAGACTAAATCTTTTGGGAATGAAATTTATTTATTTATTTATTTATTTATTTATTTAGCTCAGGAGAAGTCTGCCTATTACCAAGCATATGTAGGTAGGACCTGGGAAGGGTATTCACAAGATGAGATTTTTTTTCAGGTACAAGAAATGAAAAGAAACTAGAATAAAATGTTTCTAATTGAACTGTTTCTAAGGC
Source organism: Noctilio leporinus (assembly GCA_004026585.1). Lineage (NCBI taxonomy): Eukaryota > Metazoa > Chordata > Mammalia > Chiroptera > Noctilionidae > Noctilio > Noctilio leporinus. The sequence goes on along the minus strand of PVIW01008006.1, from coordinate 34,654 downwards.
AAATAGTTAAGTTATGCTATTACACACAATCACAGGAGTAGAAATACTTTTTCTAGTGTAATATTTGTAAAACTATGTACGTGTGTAAATGTATTCTGCATGCACTTGGTAATGTTGCAATTGATATTACTTAAAAAAGCAATTTTTTTAAACAAATGAACAAAACATAAGCATTTTGAAATAATGAAAACTTGGTATTAATATGATTTGAGAGGCTGACAGAAGGCAGTAATTAAATGGTGAATTGTCCGGATGTGGAAAAGAAAAGAAAAGAAAAGAAATACATTGGCAGTTACAGAATAGACAGGGGGATGTTAAGAATAATAAAGGAAATGGAGGAGCCAAAAAACTTACATACATGACACATGGACGTGAACTAAGGGAGGTATTGCCAGAAGGAATGGGGGGTACCAAGTGGAGGAGGGCAAAGGGGGAAAAATGGGGACAGTGTAATAGCAAAATCAATAAAATATATTTTTAAAAGAGGAAATAAATGGGTTGCACAACATGAATGTACTTAATACTACTTGACTGCAGACTTAAAATGGTTAAGAAGTTTCATGTTATGTATATCTTTCGACAATAAAAAATAAATATATGTAAATTCATTTTAAATAAAAATGTATCAAGAGAAAGAAGAATGCAAAATTATAAAGAACAATAAAAATGGCGTAAAACTAATGGTTGTGATACACGCCACTTTAATAACATGCTTCCAGTTCCCTGTTTAAAGTGATTTTACAATGCTTTAAAAAGCAAAACATAAGCTTCTGCATTTTAGAGCTAACAAAATCAAAAATTCCATTTTCTCTAGTGTGTGGATTTCCAGTTACATTAACATTACATAGTTGATGGGGAGAAAAGAAATGGGCCTATCTCCAAGGCCAGCAACGGTGAGGTGGTGCTCATTCCTCAGACCTGCCCTGTGTAGAGCCTGCTCTGGGGGCCAGAGTTCTGTGATTTATGTTAAGAGCAGGGAGGTCCTTCAGACAAGTGCCCCATAGGGCCAATGCTTGGGCCCCTCCTGCCATTACAGGCTACCAGGAAAGGAACTTCCTGTGTGAACTTTTTAGACAATTCTCAGAATGGGAATTTTTAAAGACCCATTACTTAAACTGCCCACTCCGGCAGTGTCTGTCTTTTGTCAGTTGCAAATGCAGAATCATGACCTAATGATACCTGTGTGACCCTTGTCAGTTGCCACAGCTGGGCAAATATAATAGTTTTTGTTTGGTAGCCTTCCTTGGTGGGTAATGGGGAAGATGTTTCCTGTCTTATTCACCACTGAATCCAGCCAACAGTACAGATTTCAGAAATATTTGTTGAAATGCTGTATGAATAAAATATGTAAGGTCATTTGATGAGAATTATTAATTCAGAGGATTTCACTGCAACCTCAATCACTTCATCTAAGTAATGTTTTCTTTTGATATTCTTAAAAGCAGATGGCTCTAATTTAAACAAAACACAAGTGCTGGTGAGGATGGGGTGAAGTTAGAGCCCTCCTTCATTGCTGGTGGGAAGGCTAAATGGTGCAACCACTTGGGAAAATAGTTTGGAAGTTCCTTAAAAAGATCAATGACCTACCATACAGCCCAGAAATTCCACCTGACAATCAACCTAAGAGAACTGAAAACATGCCTACAATGAACATATGCAAATGTTCGCTGATGCATTATTATAATTGTAATGTTAAATTGGATAATACCAAATGTTCATCCATAATGAATGGATAAACAAATCAATGATATATCCATACAATGGGGTATTACTCAGCAATATAATGAACTTGATACATTTTACAACATGGATGAATTTTGGAAACACTCTACCAAGTGAAAGAAGCCAGGAGCAAAATGCTACAAATTGTGTAATTCCATTTATATGAAATGTCCAGAAAAGGCAAATCCATGGAGACAGAAAGCAGAGCAGATTTCCAGAGCTAACAAGCAGGAGGAATCTCTGTGAGGTGATGGAAATTTTTACAATTCAGTGGGGATGAAAGCTGTTGTACACTCTGCAAACTTACTAAAAGTCACTGACTTATACACTTAGAATGGGTAAGTTATCTGAAAGTAAATTATAGCACAAGCTACTTACTTAAAAAGTGGTTGTGCCCTGGCTGATGTGGCTCAGTGGATTGAGCACTGGCATGTGAACCAAAGGGTTTCCAGTCCCAGGGTATACACCCACGTTGCGAGCCAAGTCTCCAGCCAGGTCCCCAGCTGGAGGCAGGTGAAAGGCAACCATACGTTGATGTTTCTTGTCCTCCCTTCTCCTCTTGAACACTAAAACCATCTTTCAGACAATTTCATGCATCAGTCTCTCATCAGTCGTCTTCTTGGCTCCTGTAACCTAATTTGAATTATTTCGTGTATCTTAGAGTAGTGGTGTATTTTCTTTACACAACTGTACAGTTTTACGTCCTTACTCATTTAGACTGGCTTTCTCCCAGAGGTGACTTTAGAGCAATTTTCCAGTAAAGGGCCTCCAGAGAGCAGACAAAACATAAAAATGCAGTTTTAAAAGTGACAATAAGGCCCTGGCTAGTAGCACAGGGGATAAGGTGCTGGCCTGCGAACCCAAGGTTGCAGGTTTGATTCCCCAGCCAGGGCACATAACCAGCTTGCAAACGAGGTCTCCAGTCAGGTCTGTGGCTGGAGGCAGGTGAAACGCAACCATACATTGATGTCTCTTTCCCTCTCTGCCTCTCTCCCTTCCCCTCTTTCTAAAAAATAATGAAATAAAATCTTTTTTTAAAAAAAAGTGACAATAAGATGATTGTTAAAATCCTAGAATCCCTATATTAAACAGATAATAAAATATAAAAAATGCTTTCTAGATAAGCCATTGGGAATGAGAAAGGGACTACTGTGTAGTCCAGTGTACTATCACTGTCAAGTTCTTTAGAGAAAAAGATGGGTATCGGCACAGATGGAGGCAGCTGATGCAGAGAGGGCCTGGGCTGCCTTCCTCCCCTGAATTCTGTTTCCTGCCCGGACACTCTCTCCCTTCCTGTCTTCCACTGAGACCTGAGCAAGATTACGCAAGTAGGCACCACAGTTAATCTGAATGTGGCTCCCTGATGGGCACAGTGGTGAACTACACAGGGTTTTATTACCAGCAGAGATGCTGCAGTGCCCCTCCTGGGATGAGGGGTCACAGTTGCTGTCTGGAGCTCCCAGGAAGCGGTCATTGGGTTCTTTCTCTCTTCTGGGTACCTGCATAAACCGCTAGAGCCTTCCAACTCCCAAGGGATGGCTTTAAATCTATCTCTGTCTCTGGGCAACATTTCATTAAACCTTTAACACTTCAGACTTGGGGGAGTGAACAGGACAAATTGGGGGGGGGTGACAATATGAGTTAAAATATTAACTTGTCCTCTCTTTTAAAAACATGCATTAGAACTGAGCCAAGTGTCCGCAGTTTCCTCCCTGCACAGCCTTCTCCCACTGGCATCTGTACAGCACTCGAGCGGCGGTCCTCGGGGAAGTGGCACTCAAGACATCATTGGTGGCAGTGTACACATCGGAGCCCGGTGGTGTGTGTGTGTGAGGGGGCTACTGTGGCACCACCTGACAACTCACCAACAGGGCCACCCCAGGAACTCCTCCTGTAGACAAGCTCCCACCCACTGCCAAGCAAAGATCCCCAAGATCATGAGGACACAAAAACAAGCAAGACAGAAAGCAATTTGTATAGGTTACCATTTATGTAAAAATGGAATAACTATGAGAATGTACAGGCATATTTACTCATCTATGCATTAATAAATGGGGGCAATCCATAAAAAACCATTAACAGCCTTTGACTGTTGTGGCTCAGTGGGTTGGGTGCCATCCAGTAAAGCAAAAGTTTACAGGCTCAATTCCTGGTCAGGGCACATGCCTGGGTGGCAGGTTCAATCTCTGGTTGGGGTGTGTAGGAGAGACAACCAATCAATATTTCTTTCACATCAGTGTTTCTCTCCTTCCCTTCCTCTCTCTCTAAAAATAAATAACTTTTTTTTTTTTAATAAAAGAGCCAATAACAGTGGTACTTGGAGGGGGTTGGGGAGGGAAGCTGTGAAGAGAAAGGGCAGTGGGACTTCCCACCGTGTCTTTGAACTACAGGAATGTACTAGCTGTTCAATAGCTACACAGATGAAATGAAACAATAATAGAAACACAATACTGTAAACATGCTATTGTCCTAAGTATGAACACCTGACAATGAATGGCATGTCCTCTTGCAGGGTCAAGTGGCCTAAATCCAGGCCTTTTCTACCTAAATAAAGTGTTCTTCTTTTAAGAGATAGTTACTGAGCCCTCACTAGGTTCCAGGTCAATACTTCCAGTCTCTACCATCACAGGGACTGACTAATGAGTGAGAAATAAGTGAGTGAGGGGAAAGCAGGGCTGACCTTAGAAAGGCCATGTCGGCTTACAGTGGCCAGGTTTCAAGACAGTACTCTGAAGTAGATTCACCTTGACACAACCTTTTAAAAGTTCATCTCAAACAAAAGATTTGAAATGGTCCGATAAGAAACTGACACAGAACCAATGTCTGTAACATTTGTTTCAAATCAAGTAAAATCACACTGTCCAAATCTCAATGTTGAAGTAAATCCAGAGTGAGCACATTTCAAGTGCTTCTCTGTTGAGGGAAGCAAGAGGTTTTCCCTGACTTAGTGGGAAGCTGTCATATATTGTAGTATTTAGTCAAATACCCTAAAGTTAGTCCAGAAAGTTAGCCATTGCTCCTACAAACTATTTTAAGAAGTGTTGCTTATCAGGAAATATAAGACATGCACAAGGTATCTGGCTTTGTACAGCTTGACTGAAATAATTCTACTTCAGTGAGCCGCTCAGGAGCTGTGGACCGCCACCCCCCCCCCCTTGTTGCAGGATGAACAGGGACAGGCACACCGCAGGGGGCACCATATGATGGCATTTACCTGAATCCTCCATGTTAGCTCTCAATCTGGTTGCTATGAAACATCCCAACTCCATTACTTTGTTCAATCGCACCTGCTAAACAATGCTTGATCTCTCTCAAAATGAATCGAGATTTTACAATCAGAATGAGTGATAATAAACAAATGCTATATGGAGACATTGCCCAAAAAATCCCCCAAAGTGAAGCCTTCACCACCCTGCCCCACCCACACACCCTCCCAACTTGCTTTTGCAGAATCCCTCCTGCCAGCCCTGTGGTTGGTGGCCTGGGGTCAGCTTCCTGTCTGGGATGCAGTGGCCACAATTGCAGCAAGGCTGGCCTCCAAACTTACAGGGAGAATGCCTCAATTGGACAGCTCAACCCTTAGGAGGACCACATTACAGGTAAGTTCCTCTCTCAGGTCAGTGAAAATGTGAACTGGCTGCATCAAACCCTGACCTTTCCAACACAGTTAACCTACCTGACCAGGAGGGGCTGGGGCTCCCAGTTTTACCCATCCCACCACTTTGCTCCAGCCAGCAGGGGAGTCAGTCCTGGTCTGAGGATACACTCACACTTCATTTCAGTACTTCTGTATGTATGGGCAGGGGTGGCGATGACTCTCCTGGGCAGCATTATGCTATGCTAAATAACCTGTGGGCAAGGAGTATACAGGATAGACCTGAAGGTCAGGGTGGCTCAACATGCCGGGCAGTTGAGTCCAATTGATTATGTTCTTGGTGGCTCTTGGAGGGTCCCCTGACCACAGCATCAGCACCATCTTGGTGGCACCTGTTAGACATGCCCTTCCTTGGCCCCACCCAGTCAGCCTAGAAACAGGGAAGAAATGCTGCTGCTGCTAGCTACAAAAACCCCTTCCTGAGAGTGGGAAGCAAATCCCTGCCTGAGCCCCACCTGATCCTTGCGCTGTGGACTCCCTGCAGCACTCCCAGAAAACATCTAGGCGATGTTGGGAGCAGGGCCCCTGGGGCAGCAGGGGACTTTGCGGGCTGGCAGATCTCCCCAGCTTCACCCAGGTTGTGGCTGTTCCAGTGCCCATCCGCTGACCCAGCCAGGTGACCCTGCCCAGGTGCACGCTAGCTCAGCTGGCCACACTGCAGAGAGTGCTGACAGCACTGGGCAGGCAGTGAAGGAAGCCCATTCCCCCTCATGGCCTCACCCCGAAGCACTGCTCCAGGGCCCAGGATAGTACCGGGCTCCGGACCTAAACAGGGGACCTTAGGAGGGGAACAGTTTAAAACCAAAGACCAACTTCATATCATCAGCCCCCCCCTCGACCTTAACAGAGAAAGCAATGCAGTTTGTTTACATCATTTATTTATCAACAAACATCCACATTCATATAACCCTTGGGTTCAGAATGAGTCCCCTAGGCTGCAACAGGCTCGGCCCACACTATCACTGTCCACATCATCACCATCCAGCATTGCCTGACGCCTGACACCCTCACCACCTGCAGGGAACTGAGCTAACATGGTTGCACTTTGCTGGAGACAGTGGGTGTGGGAGCTACACGTGTGCCACAGGCCTTCTCTCAAGGGAACTCTGAAATGAATGGACCTCTTTTTACATTGGTACAAACACAAGCAACCAAATTACAATCAGGCGGCATCCCAGGTGGGTAAGGTAAACAGTTAAATTACTAAGTTATTACTTTAAACTCAAAATACTTCGATGAAAATGGTGTATAAAAACCATATAAATTATATCTGTACATGATTCCAAGAAAAACAATACAGTGCTCTGTACACTACTGCTTCCTCTGTAACATTACAAACCCCAGAAACACTTTCCCTTGAATGCCAGAAGAGTGGGCAAAATACACATGCACGGTAATTAAAATCACTTCACAAAAATACAAAATTGTGTTGGTTTAAGGCACATTTTATGTTAAAATGGGACTCCCAATTCATTTCAGAAGCCCTTTTTCACCTGTCCCCTTTGCCGCTGAAGGGGCTGGAACTGGCAGGGGCAGCTGAGGGACAAGCAGCCCCTCTGCCTGCAGCCAACAGCCAGTGGCTGAGTCTCGAAGCCCAAGTCCCACCTTGTTGCCTTGAGTAGCCCTGCTGCCCCCAAGTTTTGCAACATTGGATCCTTTTGCCAGGTGGTTGGAAGATGCCAGCCATTTTCGTTCAAGGCACAGGCAATGCTTGCTCCCACCCTCCTCCAGGGAAATGTAGGCCACACTGAGGGTCACCATTCATCAGCTGCCACTGGCTCAAAGAGTAAACAATGGCCAAGCAGCAGCTCTGTGCAAAAAGGATGCAGGGAGTGAGATCTTGCAGGGTAAGGTAGCTGGCCAGCCCCGGGGTGCCTGGGGCTCACTTTTCAAGGTGGCTGAAGCCTCCCACACACACCCCTCAGCTCTGCATCCCTCAGGCTTCCAGCTGGACGTCGGCCTCATCCATCTGTAGCATATCATTATCCCCCAACAGCTCAGTCTCTGGGACGGAGCCATCCTCCTCCTCCTCCGCTTCCTGCACGGGACTCTGGGCCATGTCTTCAGGAACATTCTGCACGTCCTCAGTGCCCTCGGAGAGCAGGGCTGCCCTGTCGGCCACTGACGTGTTAGAGGGTGCAGTGGTGACATACCCTGTGCTGGTAGAGCCACTGCCACTGTGGTGAGAGCTGGGCTTGGGAACCATCTGGGCAGGCACCTGCTGGGGGGCCATCTGCATGGGGATCTGGACAGGGTAAAAGTTGGGCAAGTAGGCCCCGTAGGCCGGCACAGGCTGGTAGCCATTGACAGGGATGTAGAGCTGTGGAGGAGGCACCAAAGGTCGGATCTGGCCCTTCATAGGAATGAACTGCGGCTGTGGGAAGGGCTGGGCCTTGGGCTTGGGGCCCCCATAGCGGGCATTGCTGACGTTACTGACTGGGCTGGTGCTCAGGGAGCTCGTCTGCGTGGCATTGCTGGCACCTGAGGTCTGCGCGGAGCTGTTGTAGGTGGACAGGTTGCTCCAGGCCCGGAGCCTGCTGTGGATGTCCTTGAAGCGAGGCCTCCGGCTGGGGAACTCGTTCCAGCACTCGATCATCAGGGCATAGACCCAGGCAGGACAGTCATCAGGGCAGGGCAGCACCTGCCGGCTGCGGACCATCTCCACCACATCCTGGTTGGAGTGCCCACAGTAGGGCTGCAGGCCGTAGCTGAACACCTCCCAGAGGACCACGCCGTAAGACCAGATGTCTGAGTCCACTGAGAACTTGCCATACATGATGGCCTCAGGGGACATCCAGCGAATGGGCAGCAGCGCATTCCCCATCAGCTTGTAGTAGTCGGCTGAGTACACCTCACGGAAGAGTCCCAAGTCAGAGATCTTCACACTCAGCTTGTCATACACAAGTACGTTGCGGGTGGCCAGGTCCTTGTGCACCACATGGTGGCTGGACAGATACTCCATGCCTGACGCGATCTGCGCCACCACATGCACAAAGTCCGGGGGCTCCAGGGCCGACTTCACGGTGTGGTCATCGTCTGTGCTGCCCACATCAGAGTGTGGCGAGCGCATGACCAGGAACTCATGGAGGTCACCATGGGAGCAGTAGCTGAAGATCATACTGAGGGGCTGGTCCTTGGTCACCACACCTAGCAGACACACAATATTGGGGTGCTGTAACCGTGCCCGCAGCATAGCCTCATGCCGGAACTCCTCTCGCAGTGGCCCCTCCGCTTTGTCCTTCAGTGTTTTAATGGCCACAGCCTGGGCCGGCTCCCCTGGTGCTGGGCCAAACAGATGGCCTTTGTAGACCTTCCCAAAGCGGTCCTCCCCAAGCTCCTCCATGAACCTCACCATGGACAGGCTGATCTCCTTGAGTTTGGCCTGCCAAGAAGAAAAGCCCAATGAAACATTTCTGCCACTGCAACTCAAGATGGAAGAGCAGGAAGTTCAGAGGGGCTCTGCAGGGGTGAGTTCCAATGCCATCTGCCAGCATAGCCTTGTTGAAGTCCTGCTGGTCCTGCCTGCCTTTGGTTCAGCCTGCTCCACACACGGCTCCCTGCTCTTAAACACTCCCTGATGTCTCCAGGCTGCCTAAAACCTCCAACAGGTCCCAACCCAGATGCAAATTATGTCCCAAGTACAGCTTAGATATCACAATAGACCGTGTGTGCACACCTATTCACACAAACACACCCAGTCAAGCTGATCTCCAGCGGTCCCAGAGTCAGCCCTGCATTGCCCCAGCCGGCTGTCTCCATCCCACCCAGGGACTTTCCTGCTCCCCACTACGTAGGTGTTCACCAAGGAGGTCCCGCCACCACCACTCAGCACAGCAATACCCACATCTATTTCTCTCGAACCCAAGGTGCAGGTCCCATTTCTGTCATTTTTAGAGCCCAGGCCAGCTGTCCTCCTTTTGCTCCTTAGTTGGCCTGTCTTGCTTCTTCCTCTTGATGAGATTCACAATTAGGTGTTTTTTAAAATTTAATTTAATTAATTTTAAAAGATTTTATTTATTCATTTTTAGAGAGAGGAAGGGAGGGAGAAAGAAAGAGAGAGAAATACCAATGTGCAAGAGAAGCATGGATCGGCTGCCTCTCACGCACTCCAAACTGGAGATCTGGCCCTCAACCCAGTCATGCGCATTGACTGGGAAGTGAACCAACAACCTTTTTGTTGGCAGGACAGCACTCGATCCACTGAGCCACACCGGTCAAGGCTCAATTAGATGCTTCTTGATAGAAGCACCATGTGGATAAAATTGATGAAAACCTTGTACCTCTCAGCTTCTAATGGTTCTCACCTCTCCTCTGTACCTGGCCCCCATCTTCCTGAAAACTTCTCTTGACCCCAGAGGGCTCTGGGCCTCTTGCTCTCCAGCTATCTTACCTCTGCCCCCAAACACTGAATGACTCCTGGAGACCAAGCTGCAGGAGTCCACTCTTCCCCTTCAAAGCCTGCAAGGGATTGATTTTTCCCCCCAAAGGTTGGAAGTAAGGTGGCTGAGTAGCTGTGACGGACCTTCCCATGCAGCACTCCAGTGTGCTCTTACCATCCTGACACTCCTACTGTGGGGGTTGGCCTGCCCACTTCCTCTACAGGACTGTTTGTACTATCCTTTCCTGGAAAACAAACCAGCAACACCAACCAGACCCCAAAGTGAGCAAAAACAGGCCCCAGTCACTTAACGATGCCACACTGACCCTCCGGTGGTGGCGGCAGCCTGAGCCCTTTTCTGGTGCCCCCATGGGCACCACAGAGAGGACGCCTGAGAGGGAGAAGCCTTTCCCTAGGACACTGAATCCAAAACATGGGTACCATATGTTTTCTAAGGATTCAAACATGCTAACATGTTTGAGAGAAGAAACACTGAGCTGAAAGACAGCCCAAAAGATGCTGTGCTTCAAGCAGACTGAGAGAGCTAATGTGGCAGGCGGGGGGTAAGCTGGGAGACCTGCTTGTGCTGGCCGATGAGGGGCATCTCCACGTCCTGACTGGGAGACGCCATCAGCTGCCGGCGCGGAGGTGCTGAGGCTGAAGCCTTGTGCTTGTTGCGACACATGCAGACCAGGAAAAAGAGGCAGGCGACGACCAGGGGGATGGCGATGCTCGGGACCAGGATGTAGAGGATACCCATCCTGCTGCCGTCCCGGGGGCCTGGAACAGCAAGGCTTCCGTGAGTTCTCAGCAAACTCCCAAGTTCTCTGCCTGCCACTCCCACCTCCAGCTACAATATTTAAGTGACACAATTACACACCAACCTAAAAAGAGGAGAATGCACCCCAAAATGCACACCCTGAGGTCAGTCTGTGTGAGCCAGCCCAGAGCTGCCCCATGGAAACAGCGGAAGATGAGCAAGGAGGGCAAATGGGCTCCGAAGGCCTCGCAGTGGTGCTCCCCCGCTCCTAACCCTGACCACCATGGGACTCATGCCCTGCCCAAGTCCATCTTTACAAAACTCGTTGAAACATGTCTGGCCTTTATCTTTAGTGAAGGAAACTCAGTACTAGGATTAGAAATGACCTTGTTCCTCATTCTGTATTTTAGGATTGTCCACGGTTTTTGTATATTAACATGTTCTTGGAAAATAGTTAAAAGAGCATCTCATTTGCAAGTGTAGTGGCACTGATGATTTGGACAGTACAGTGTACAGCTGGAAGAGCCATCCATGGTGAGACAGATGTACCAACAGTGAGGCTCCAAGAAGCCCTCTGTCTTCTCCCCTCCAGGACTTAGAGAGGAACAGTGGGCTCCAGGTGGCAGTCTGACAACTGGAGCAGAGATGGGGGCTTCCTCATAAGGAGGCAGAACTGGCCCCCCTGAATGGGCCACCGGTGTCCTATGACTAGTGGGTAATAAGCTCTCCATCTGAAAGCAGACAAGTGACTTCTAAACAAAAGAGCTAATTCACTACTGAAAATGAACACCAGTGCCAACTCAGTACACACACATACACACACACACACACCACTGTCCTAAAGCTACTAGCCTGGCCTCCTGGCATCCAAACTATAGTAAAACACCACACACAAAACCCTCCTGGCCTCCTGGCCCCCCTGAAGGACACCCCAGGGCAGAGAAGACTGTCAATTTTTACCATTAGGGCTGGCGGAGAATCCAAACCCTTCAGGCCAAGATCTGAGGTGTGAGCACCAACCAACACTTACCTCATATATGACCATTTATTTTATCATTTCCTTTTCAAAATCACAAACAGAAGGTTACTTACTAATAATTGTGGTATTACAGAACAATGAATATTCCTAACAGCCCATTTCACCAAAGTCTATTCCATTGTGATTAGGCTGCTGTTCACCTAATTTTTTATGTCTGAGAGGAGACCCCAAACAACTGGAATTATTTTATAGAGGGCAGGTATCTTGTAGTACAGGCTTCACCCACTAGGTGAGTGTCCCAGGAGCCCATCTGTATCAGTGTACCAGCTGGCATTGTGAGAAGCCATGATTGGCATCATTAAAATATTCTGAAGATTCTTTTAACACATTTGCCCATTTCATGATGGGTAATTTACAGCACATCTGCCCACAGTGCAGGAGTGTTCCATAGTTTTTGACCAAAAACAGCAGGACCCTATGCCCCACCCTCCCTATTCACCCAATCTCACCTTGAGCAATGTTTTTTGTTTCCCTGGATGAAAGAAGTCCTCAAAGGGAAAAGTTTTGCTGATGTGGAAGAGGTGAAACAAACAAACAAAAGGCAGAAGCACTAAAATGCATGACAATTGATGCATTTAAAAACTGTTAAGCAGTGGAAAAAAGTATGGGTGGGTGTATGCCATCAAATGGAGAGTACTTTGAAGGTGACTGAAGTTTAAACATGTAAGAATAAATACACAATTTTTATAATTCCAGGTTTTTTGGGATTCCTCTCATATACTTTAGGTTGAACTTGAAATAACCAATGTTCAACTATTTTGACACACAGAAGCAGCAGTTTCTTATGGTTTTTAAAAATAGAAGTTTGAATTGAATTCATTCTAAACAGAGTCATATGAACCCTATTTCCTGCTCCTGGTTTTGTGGCAGAATACTCTATCTTGGATATCACATGTAGCCCAGACGGCTCTTCCATGTTCCTCAGTAGTTCCCACAATTTCATCCAACCCCCCTATTGGTAAACAATCAGTGTGTTTCTTTCTTAGCTATTAAAAGTGATTCTACAATAAATATCCTTGCATTTCTGCCCTCTAAGTACAAATATTTCAGCAAAACAAGATTCCTGCAATTGCCAGGTCAAAACCCCTAAATTTTGTTTTGACTTAGTTTAAACTACAAAAGTAATAATTGCTCTTATAAAAACATCTTATATTTTAATATTTCTGTAGGTCATGGGAAATCACTCCTAAAAGTTGGGTGTGTATCCTCAAATTTCACCAGTGAAATGTAAGTGCTTATGTGCACACAGACACACATAGCCTTCACTCACTTTGTTTTTTTGTGAAAGAAAAAATAGAAGGGGAGGAAGGGAAGAAAGGAGGGAAGAAGAGAAGGAGAGAAAGAGAGCGAGGGAGTGCAGATATAACAAAACTAATATCCTACAACTTGGTTCTTTCCCTTAATGGAACATCGTGAACATCCCTTCTTGCATTCTACAGAGTAGCTATTCTATGATCTAACTACTGACATTTCACTCTTAAAATTCACCCCTGCAATGAACACACATTGTTCCAGACTCATGTGTAAATTGCCAGCTGAATGAATGGGAGTGTGAGTGTAGACTCAGAGAGGACATGAGCGAAGGTCTGCACACCCATCACTGGCAGGGTGGAGGCACTTGCCCCTCCAGCTGCCAGAAGAGGCTTCCAAGTGAATGGTGAGTCTTGATGTGCTTCACCTGTTACCTCTGTTGACCAATCTTCTCCCAGGGATTTTCCATCAACCCTCTACTATCCCGGGTTCCAAATGGAAGACTGAGAGGGCAGCCCAATCCCAGGTATCCAGGCCAACTGGAGTGGGTGGAGCAGAAATACTGGAATACAGGGTAGTAATGTTTGTAAAGCTTGCGATTAGTAATGACAAGTTCTCCTTCTATTCATAATCGGACAGAGAAATTGCAGGGAAAATGGTTAAGAGATTTAAGTTGCATTTCCCCTCACTGTGACAAGTATATGTGGGAAGTCAGAAATGAGGTGCAGGCTGGGTGCCCAGCTACAGACACCACTGGGGGGCTGCTGGTAACTTATGGAGAAATAAGATGCAAATGGAACATCCCAGAACTATACACAGGGACAGGGCTAACAGGAGGATCCCAAAATGCAAACAGAGCGAGAAAAGTAGGTGACTTTTCTACATGACTCCTTAGACTTTTCTACAATTTAAAACATCCTGTAGTGACCAGATATTAATTTTACAATGAGCAAGTTTTATTAAAATAAATAATTAGAGGCCCTGGCTGGTGGCACAGTGGTTAAGGTGCCAGCCTGTGAACCCAAAGGTCACTGGTTCGATTCCCAGCCAGGGCACATAACCAGGTTGCAAGCCAGGTCTCCAGCCAGGTCTATAGCTGGAGGCAGGTGAAAGGCAACCATACATTGACATCTCACTCCCTCTCTGCTTCTCTCTCTTCCCCCCCTCTCTAAAAATAATGAATAAAATCTTAAAATAATAATAAATAATAATAATAAATAATAAAATAAATAATCATGGTGGTGGAATGAGGACAGCCCAGCACCACTAGCCTCCTGGTTCCACATCATACTTAACAGTCAGCACTTTTTAAAAAATGAGAGAAAGAAAATACATACTACAAGAGGGTACATCACACAGTTCCATAGGCACGTTTTTATTCTTTGTGAAGCACCAGGGACCTTCCATCTGCCCACCAGGGTTCCGGCAGTAGGCGTGCCCCCCTCCAAGCTCAGGGAAGTCTGCACTGGTCAGGTGGTGGCTGTGCGGGTGCTGCAGCGCCCACGGCTGGCACTGGTGCCCCGACTTGGTAGTGCTTGCCGTCCCTCTGTAATCTGTGCCTGAGCCATTGTAGCACTGATGGTCTGCAAGAAGAGATGTGTTAAGAGGCTGGAATCAAGAGCAAGGAGCCCTTGACAACAAATCACTCTGCCTGCATGGACTCAAACTGGGGTTTCCAAAACATCATCAGATTTTATGTAACTTCTAAGAAAAGCAACATTAAAAATAATGACAATTAGAGCCCTGGCTGGTAGCGCAGTGGATAAGGCGCCGGCCTGCAAACCCAAAGGTCACAGGTTCAATTCCCCAGCCAGGGCACATAACAAGGTTGCAAACCAGGCCTCCAGTCAGATCTGTGGCTGGAGGCAGGTGAAAAGCAGCCATACATTGATGTCTCTCTCCCTCTCTGCCTCTCTCCCTTCCCCTCTTTCTAGAAATGATGAAATAAAATCTTAAAAAAAAAAAAAATGACAATCAGCCCTGCTGGTGGCACAGTGCTGGCCTGCAAACCCAAAGGTCACCAGTTCGATTCCCAGCCAGGACACATAACCAGGTTGCAAGCCAGGTCTCCAGCCAGGTAGCTGGAGGCAGGTGAAAGGCAACCATACATTGATGTCTCTTTCCCTCTCTGCCTCTCTCCCTACCCTTCTCTCTGAAAATAATAAATAAAATCTTAAAAAAAAAAATAATGGGAACCATGGACATGCACAACAGGTGGGATTGACTTTGGGGGGAATGGGTGGGTGGGGAGGGGGACAGAGGGGATGGATGTAATACAACAACAATAAAATTAAAAAAAATAATAATAATAATGACAATCAAATCCCAAACTCAGTAATTAAATTGGGGGTGCATCAGAGACATAAAAAGGGAAGACATCTTGTCAGAAATTATTCCATGACCCTGAACCACGTTTAGGACCCACCAGGCACCCTCAATCCAGAATGAGGACCTCATTAGCATTCGCTCCAGAAGCAAAACCAAACTGTGCAAAAGAGGAAAGAAACTGTCAGCCCTGGCCTGTACCTCAGACACCCTGTTACCTGGGGAGCACCTGTCTTAGCCACATAAGTCACTCCACCTCCCAGAGGAGCCCCACAGTGCTCTCTGAGCCAGACCTGGGGTGTGCATGTGTTGAATGGTTACAGTGTTTGCACTGTTCTAAGAACTTTCTAAACATTAACTCATTTAATCTTCATTCCAACTCCGAGGTTAGTAGTTATTCCAATGTAACATGAGAAAATGACATTTATGTGATTGACAAAGTTGCACGTGTGGGCCCTGCAGCCAGGATTTGGGCAGCGCAGTGGGCAGGGATCAGGCCCCAAGGAAACCCCTGGCCCAGGAGTGAATGCAGCCTCTGCCTGCCCTGGGTACCGTGGAGGAGGGCTGAAGTCCTGACCTAGGGTAGGGGCTCGTGGGTCACAGGTGTGTTTGGAAGCTGGCCTGTTTCTCTGATGCCCCTAACTGTATTTCATGGCAGGCAGGCAAAGAGACAAATGACTTCACCTTACAGAATGAAATCTGAGTTTCAGAGAGGTGGAGTGACTTTGATGGGTCCCAAAGATAGGCAGGGACCAGCTGGGCGTGGCCTGGAGCTGTGACTGATACCCTTGCTCTTAGACCCTCTTGCTGATGATCCTACTGGAAGAGAGGTCCTGACCCCTTTGCACTTGCAAGGAGAGTGGGACTCACAGCGGCCCAGCCGCTCTGCTGGGATACCGATGCGCATGCAGTTGGCAGCGTCAGGGCTGTCGGGCATGGGCAGTGCCTCGCACTTGGGCAGCTGTAGCCGCATGAGGATGAGTGGGTTGGAGCGTGCGATGGTATACTCCTGGCGGCACAAGTCGCTCTCCAGCACTTCACACTCGTCACGGCACAGCTCACGAGGCTTAGGTGCCCGGGATCGGGCATCGCATAGCGGGAACACGAAGTGGCAGAAGGACGGAATGGCAAACTGCGAGCACTGGTCCGACAGGTGCGTGGATGTGCCAATCATGGTGAAGGCCGCTGTGGAGTCATGAGACCCATTAGGGGAGGGTGGCCTCCTCTGCCCTGCCGTGCCCTAGCCCTGCCCACCAGAGCCTCTAGCCCTCCACCCAATTTTCACCCCCACCCCAGACCCCCAGGGAGCACCATGTGAGCTGCCCTAATTTGAACCAGACATAGAAGGTTTGAGGCTTCACTTATGTCAACAGTAGAACAAAAAGGAAAACTACGCCCAAGATCTTCTACAACTAGATGCTTCTTCCATGACAGGGGCAGTCCCATTTCAGACCTATAAACCTAAAAGCTACTTCCTCAGGCCCTGACAAAGACTGGGGGCTCTGCAGGCACAGGTTGTGGGTGAAGTTATGGGTGTGGCTTCTGGAAGGAGAAACTGGAGAAGAGGCACAGGGACTGGGACCAGGCCCAGGTAAGGTCACCGCAGCCTGCGGGGTCAGATGACAGACAGGGAGTGGCAAAGGAAAGGAAGACTGAGGGTGGGGGGATGCTGAGCAGAGAGCTGAGGAACAACTGGACAGCGGGCAGAAGCTTGTGATAATGGAGGCGTGGAGATGCAGCCCTGCCCTCAGGAAAAGCTCAGGAGGCTCTAAGCCAAAGTCCCTAGGTTTGCTTTCTAGGGGCAAGATGCCACAGTATGGGGTGATGGGAATGAACCAGCCCAGAGGAAGAATTTGACTCCTGACAAGGAGAAACAAATCAGGCAGAAGGGAAGGCTGTGGCGGTCTGGGCTCAAAGGAAGGCATCAGCCATAAGGTCCACCGCACTGACTTGTGAAGGAACTGCTTATAGGGCCTTGATCTTGGACAGCTAACAAAAGTGGCCCCTTTCTCTAAACACCCTTCTGAGAGATTGGAATTTTAGTTCCTGGGATACCCCTGCTCCACTCACTTATAGAGCTGTGCCCTTTTCCTCCAGGAGGTGGTGCTGCTGGCACTTGTTATCCCCAGGAGGCCCACCAGGCAACATGGCTGGCTCCAGGTTAAACAGCTGCAGGAGAGCCTAGCTGTGCCCTGCCCAGCTATTTACTATAGGCAAGCCTGCGAAATGAAAGCCCACATGAAGCCTGTAAAATGGAAAGTAAGAAGAATGGCCCACAAGTTTGGGTAACAGCCGTGTCCATGTGCTCCACGCCAGGCACTGTGGTATGTGGTGCATCCTTTGTCTTCTAGGTCATTTCTGGTATTTAAACTGAGGAACAAACATTGGCCAAAGAACCAGGTGTGAATCCAGTTCAATCCCATCCTCCTAAGCTGGCGACCACAAGGATGGGAATGCTAGCCTTGCCTCCAGGCAGAAAAGACTGCCTAAGAAAGTCAAATCTGGCATTTCTTTAGGGTTAATGGATGGATCTAATGTCACAGCTGACCCTTTTAATACTTTTCCTCCTCTCCCTCTGACATACCAAGTGAGGGCTTATTTCTGAAAGTATGGTTCTAGGTACCTATGACATCTAACTCATATCCTCACTTTTGCCCACACCCTGCACATCACACTGAAGGTTTCTTGAAGCTCATTCTCTGGGAAGCTCCCAGAGTCCGGGATAATATTTCTTATGAGCATGCTCTCTGAACTGAATATTCCAACGAATGCAATCTCTAAGTCACAGTCGGTCTAGAACACCTTCAAATTAATTTTTTTAACCCACAAACTTAGAGAACGTTCATTCTAAACTTTTATCTAAAAGCGGCTATGAAAACAGTCTGATCAGATATCCAAGTTGCCTAATCCTTTAAACAATAACTGAAGGACAATCATGAGCCTTGAATCTGTGCTTGACATTAATGGATGGTAAAATTAATTCTGGAGTCTGTGGTTAGCATTTTGAAAGACAATTAGAACAGAGGATGTCAGAGTGCATGGCTTATATTAAGGGTGCAACCAACATTTTTTTTTATATATAAAATAAAACTAAAGAGAAAAATCCAAGCACACTGTCTTTATTAAGGGTGAATGTTGTTTCCTGTAATGCATTTCAATCCTATGAAATACATGTACGCATGCATGAAGTCATGATGTAAAGTATGCCTTTTACTGCATGTTGTGGTCAGGAAGTTTGGGAAGTTCTGCCTTAAATGGCATAAACAGTTTTTCCAACGAGAGATAGGAATGTTTTCAAGACATTTTCACCACTGGACCCATATGGTGCCTTCTAGGATTCACCAGGTCCCACTACTGCCCATTTGTTTCTCACCGGACACCTGGCCCTGTCCTCAGGGGGCTCTGGAACTGTATGGGCCAGGCAGACTCTTCCATGACCATGACCTTAGACCCTACATACTGAGGGTAAAAGGCAAGGCCAGAGTTGACCTAAATGTATTTAGTTGGCCAAAAAGTTTTAGATTTTTTTCCCAATGGTTCTGGTAGTACTTAGTTGTCTTTAACTTAATTCAAAACAATTTTGTTAGATTGTATCGTGACAATTGTCATATCAGTGTGAATTTTTAAAAATATATATCAAAATGGTGAATTTTTGTGCAGCCATTTTAATACTGAAGATGTAAGAAGATAATGCAACATTTACAATGTATTATGTTTGGTTATTTCAAGAAAGGTAAAAAATGGAGAAGGTGCTGTGACTAATCAAACATGTCAAAGTAGTTTGCAACGTTTCTTGGTACTGTTAATGTTTTGGCCAAATAATTCTTTGCTGTGGGGCTGTCTTATACATTGGAAGATGTTTAACAACACCCTTGGCCTTTACCCACTAGAAGCCAATAGCACAGGAAATAGTTGACATACTCAAAATATCCAAATCAATAGTTACTGGTGAAAATGAAAAAATTTATTTTATGGAAAAAACCATACAGACTTTTTGACCACCCCAAAGGAAGGACATCTGAATAACACCTATATGAGTTTCTGCCTGGGAGCCTTATGCCTTCCTCTTACACCAGGGCAAACCACATTAGACTCCCCTGGGGAATCCAGCATCCAATGTCAACCACTGATTCTCGTGGACAGCTAAGATCAAAACCTATTGTGTGGAGCCCTGGCCAGTGTGGTTCAGTTGGTTGGAGCGTCGTTCCATAACGGAAATGTTTTGCAGGTTCGATTCCCAGTCAGGGCACATGCCTGGGATGCAGATACAATTCCCACTCCAAGTGATATGGGAGGGAGCCAATCAATATTTGTCTCTCATATCGATATTTCCTTCTTTTCCCTCCTCTCTCTCTAAAAGCAATGAAACAAAATGTCCTCAGGTGACGCTATTAAAACAAAACTACTGCATACAGAACTTACTTAAACTGGAACACCTGCCTTCTTTGTAAGACTTTCCTGGTTTCTTATAGTGTCTAGAGAGAAGAAATATGTATGCCTTCGTGGGGACAGCAGAGACAGGAAAAAGAGGGCTTTGCAGAGCTTTCATTTAATTCATTTCCTCATTTCCCGAGGGATTTCCCCCAAGAAGACCTTTACATCAATGTGTAAAAGTTGGAGCAGAGGCTATATCAACCAGAGACAGTAACTCCTAACAAGATGAGAAATGAGCTGGTTCATTCCTGAATGATTTACTTCATTTCTCTCAGGCTTCCAAGTGTTCCCTGGGAGCAGAGGGCTGGCCCAGGTCTGAGCTCACAGCAGTGTCCCCATGCATGGCCTACAATCTCTCCTGAACAACTGCAATCAGGCCCATGTACCTTTTAATTAAGCAGCACAACTTCAAGAGGATGCAGAGTCATGAAAGGCAGAACAAAGAGGTCAAGTGCAGTGAGTGTCATGGGCTGGGCTGCCTGCACGTGTGTGGTCAGCCCTGGGATGGAAGATCCTAGGTGAGGCAGTAAGGACATGCAACTCAGGGCTTCAGGCCCACACAGCTGGCCCAATGCAGTGTAACGGAAGTGCTGTATATTCTCAACAACCCACACTTACTAATTTAAACATACAAATGGGAGGAACATTTTAGAGTAAACCATGGTGGCCACTGCAACTACTTCTAAAAAAGATCTCTTTCTATTGCAAGAGACAGGGAATAGGGACATACTGTCCAAGGTAGGAACCGATAAAATAAACAAGTGGATAGTCTGCGTGGTGAGAGGCACCCTTGTCCACCGCTGTCTCCTGAGGGAAGCCTGTACTCCTACCTGTGATCCGGTTCTCGATCTCCCCCTGCATCTGCAGGGAGTCCACATAGATGGTCCGGTTCCCAATGAAGCGAGCACAAGCGATTCCCCGATACGGCTGGCAGAACCCGTCCTCATGGTCGTCGTCTCTGGGGAAACACATAGCCTGTAAGTGCAATGGCAGGTGTCAAGTACCCTGGTAAATTTCTTTTTAAATATGGCACCTTATGATCTAGCCATCTTCTTCCTCGGCATTTACCCCAATGAATGGGATCTTATGTCCACACAGAAACCTACACAGAGATGTTTATTGCAGCTTTGTCCATAATTGCTAAAACATGGAAGCAGCCAACATGCCTAGGTGAGAGGATAATAAACACTGGTCCATCCAGAGAGTGGAATATTATTCAGTGACAAAAAGAAATGACACAGGGTAGCCTTAACTGCATATTGCTAAGTGAAAGGAGCCAATCTGAAAAGACTCCATACTGTATGATTCCAACTACAGTACAGAACATTCTGGGAAAGGTGAAACTACAGAGACAATAAAAAGATCAGTAGTCACTAGAGAGGAACAGGCAGAGCACAGGAAACGTTTAGGGAAGTGAGACTAGTCTGTGTCTACTGCAATGGTAGATATGCCATTATATATTCTTCCAAACCCATAGTATATACAGCACCAAGAATGACTATATATCCCCAAACATACATTAGTGAATGTATTCTACAGACTTTAGTTCATAATAATACACCAATATTGGCTTGTCAACTGTAACAAATGCACCACAATAATGCAAGATGTTACTAACAGGGGAAGCTGTATCGGCAGAGGAGGTGAAGGGCAACATGAGAACATTGTCTGTATTTCATATTCATTTTTCTTCAAACCTGAAATTTCTCTAAAATATAAAATCTATTAACTTCTTAAAAATCCAGCATCTTTTAAGTGGGCAGGAGGTGGAACCAGGGGAGAACTGCGTGTGAAAGGTGGATTATTTGCACATTAACGTGCACATGCAAATACATCAAACCCTTTCACTGCACCAAAAGCATTTCTGCATACCCTACACAATTACACTATTTGCAGACAAGGCTTTTATGAAATCAATGATAATCCAGAAACTGTTCTACCTTTAAATTGTAAGAGAGAAACCTTTGAAATGAAGAGAAGTAATGGAGGGGATTCCAAAGTTTGGCTCTCACAGAATTTGCACCAGAAGGTGTGCTTTTCACCATGGAGATATCACCTTATCATTGCTATGCAGACAGCACAGATCACATGTGTAAATACAGGAGACTCAAAAAAGCACAACCTTCTTCTTGGCCCTGCAGACTGGCCTTCACCTTAAATTTTTCTCTGTAGAACCTCTGGGTCCTGCCTTCAGCTCACAAGACCATCAGATGCTTAGGGCCACAGCAAATGTATGAGGGCTGCTATCTACTGGAGAGGGAAAGGAAGGGGGCCTGGGGTCCCAGGACAAGCTTTGGACAAGTGCTCAAGCCTCTAATTAAGATGCTTGTTTTCAAGCAAATCAGCAGCCTTACCAAAAGCCTAACAACACTTGTCATTGCACTGCACCCTGCTTTTGACCACCACCCTGGAATCTATATTGGGTCCAACATAAGCAAATGGACTCACAACCCTCCCTTGACTGTCAGAGGCATGAAAGCTGGACGTGTGAAGGAGCAGAGACAAGGGAAGGTGCCCATTTTGCATCTAGCTGCCACTGTCTGGTTCTCGCTGCCCTACTGTCTTCTCTTCCCTGAAGAAAATCTCTCTTTCAAGGAGAACTATCTAGAGCCTAGATAGACAATCTAAATAAGGACACTCTGTCGTCAACAAAAGTCAGAAGCTCTTTCTCTCCAGTTCACTAAACATTGTTCCTTTGGGTTGAGGACTCCTTAAATATAGTTTAAATAGGCAACCATGCGTGCTAATAATAAATACACAACCTACCCTCTTTCATTCTGTGAACTGGGCTTAACTGCTGACTAAATTTAAACCAATGCTTATACTTGCCAGATACCAACACAAGCGCAAATGAGCTCTGTCCCGGCATGTGCCCCGCATAGGTTGGGTTTAGGGCACTTGTCTGCTCTGCCAGGAATTATTATGAGGCATGTGCCCTGAGGAACGTCACCTATGCCCAGGTATGAGGCTGGATTCAGTTAGCCCCTTGAGGTATCCCAACAAGAGTGTCAATTTCTTTTCTTTGCTTCAATGTGTAATGAGTGGAGGGAGGCAAAGGGGGGTA
Organism: Noctilio leporinus; assembly: GCA_004026585.1. Lineage (NCBI taxonomy): Eukaryota > Metazoa > Chordata > Mammalia > Chiroptera > Noctilionidae > Noctilio > Noctilio leporinus. Next base: position 12,026 of record PVIW01008006.1, on the reverse strand, counting down.
AATTGGGACAACTGTAATAGCAAAATAAATAAAATATATTCAAGAAAAAAAAAAGGAAGAGTCAGGGAACAGAAAACCTACGAGTATTACTTTACTATGGGCTCCTCCCAGCGCAGGCTCCTCCATGGCTGTTGAGTAGGTGCCCACAGCATGAAAAAAGCAACAGGAATGCTGAGGAGACAGGCTGAGAAGGGGCTCAAGGCCATCCCATCTGGTTCACAGCCTACTCATCTCAGTGGGCTTCCAATCAGAATTTTAAAAAATGTCCAAAACACAAAGAGGTGGTTGGTAAAGGACATCCTTTGGGCTATAGAATTTTAAGAAAACAAGTAGGAATTACTTTATATTTTCAAACAGAGCTAAGATTTATCTTTACCTGGCATAGTTTGGGAAATCTTAAGAGTGACAGAGCTGAAGAAAATCTGTAAAACCAGTCACTCAAAAGACCAAAGAAATAGTCACTTCAACTCCTTTAAGCTACAAATGGAACACACGTTCACCAAATTCAGAACATTAATGTCAGGAAATTCAATTGTGGAAATCTCCTACATTACTAATGCTCCAAGGCACTGATCCAAGGTCTAATGACAGAAATGAAAAAGAAACTTAACACACCAACAAGTTCATGGTCAAGGGGGGAGGCAGACAAAAATCTACAAGAGTTTTTTTCTATAAAAAAGCAATGGGAAAGGAGAAGGAAACTGAGAAGAGAGAAGGGAGTCATCATGTTGTGGTAGGAAGTGCTTCCTCACAAGGGCCAAGGAAATAGTAGGGATGATCACTAACCATCTCCCCAAGTTGTACATGTTACATAAAAATTAGCTTCAAGAAAAGCTTAGATATAAATAATGAAGGGCCTTAAAAGGAAAGTAAGGTTTCTTTGAGGTTGAAAAGTAACCAATGTCAAAATTCATAGGTAGTTACATATTGTGTAGGAAATTAACATTTCCCCCATGGTTTTTGTTACCATTAGTAAAACAACTTTATGATTGTTATCCTTGTAAAAGGGCCGGCCTATAATAAATGAGTTGCTGCCTGAGTGAAGCAGAGGAAGCTATATCTCAGATTGGGTGACACGGGGGTGGGGGACCCAGAGCAAAAGCCCAGAAAGTAAACTGAAATGAATCACTTTAATACATCTTGAAGCTAAACTGTGTTAAGTTTCAGGTGACCTGGCAGTGATCTAATAGGCTGCTGTAGCAAAACACTCTTCAGAGGAAGGTAACAAAATCTGGAATACAGACCACAATATCCAGTATACAACAAAAAGTCATCAGACATGAACAAACAGCAAACTATAATCAGTGGTGAAGAGAAAACTACCCAAAGATGACTAAGATGTTAGACTTAGCAGCCCAGGACTTCAAGGAACTGAAGGTTTGGAAAACAATGCACAAAAGAAAGCATAAGGAAGATAGGGAGAGATGGAAACTAAAAAAGAATCCAAGAGAAGAACTGGAACTAATCTCAAAAAAAAAATATGGTATTTCTGACTTCTGGATTAAGTCAGAAAAAAACAGGTAACTTGACAGGTCAGTAGAAGATTTCCAAACTGAAACAAAGAGAGACAAAAAAGATTTACAGAAAATAAACACAGATGTGGAAAAGCTCAGTGAACTGTGGAAAAGCACAAGAGGTCTAACTTATGTGCAATCAAGACCCTACGAGAATTGGAGAGATGCAAAGAATCAGGAAAACAGTTTGAAGAAATAATGGCCAGACATGGCTGTCATGGCTCAGTGGATTGAGCCCTGGACTGTAAACCAAAGGGTTGAAGGTTTGCTTCCTGGTCAGGGCACATGCCAGGGTTTCAGGCCAGGTCCCAAGTTGGGGGTGTGCCAGTCAATGCATCTCGCCCCCACCTTATCCTTCCCTTCCCCCCCTCTAAAGTAAATAAATAAATAAAATCTTTAAAAAATAACGGCCAAATGTTTCTCCATATTTGACTTACAGTTACGCACTGATCAAGGAGTGTCAGTGAAAAGCAAACAAGATAAATACAAAGGAAACCACACTGACTCATATCACAGTCAACTTGCTAGACTCATATCACAGTCAACTTGCTAAAAATGTGGGATAAATAGAAACAGGGGACATGGCCCTTATCAGAAATAACATAAAACAGAACACCAGGGAATGACGGATTCAGTGCACTAGCAGAGAACAAGAACTGCGAACCTGGAATTCCACACTCAGCAAAAATAGCTTTCAAATAAAAGAGTCTATTAATCAAAAAGGCATAAACATGAATGCAACTAATATCAGAGATAATATGTGAACAAGAATTGACAGAACTAAAGAACAACTTAGACAATTCTGCAATTATAGTTGGAAATTTTAACACCGGTTTCTCAGTAATTAATGGAACTAAACTAAAAACTAGTGAAGAAACAACAGTGGAAAGAGTAGCCGCCCCCTCGACCTAGCACATGTTTCAGTGCACATGCATGTTCACCCAGAATGACCATACACTAACCACAAAATAATTCACAATAAGTTTAAAAGAACTGAAACCATAAATCTCTGATCACATACAAGTAAATCAGAACCCTATAATGAAGAATATTTAGAGACTTCAAATATTTGGAATGTGAAAATATAAAGTACAAAAAATAAAAATAAGACAGCATGCAGCTGAAACAGATAAAGTTATGGTTGTAAATACTTAAATTAGGTAAGGTTTTACACCATAAGAAGTTAGAAAAAGAATGACAAATTAAACCTTAAATAATTAGAAGAACATATTACTGTTGAAGAGCAGAAGTCAATAAAATAGAAAATAACAGAAAAATCAATAAGGCCAAAAGTTGGTTCTTAAAAAATTTAACAAATTGCTAACACCTGGAAAAACTGATCAAGAAAAACAGAAAATTCACAATACCAACGTCAGGAAAGCACAGGGGGCATCACCAAAAGACACTAACAAATATTAAAAGATAATAAGAAATATTATGAACAAATATAGAAACATAAATCCAACAACTTAGAAAATACTGATAAATTTCTTGAAAAACACACACATCAATATGAGTGCCAATAGAATTAAAAACTCAGAATAGAACTAACTGTTCTACATTAAGTTATAATCAAAAACCTTCCCATGATTAAAACTGTAGGTACAAATAATAGAAACTGGTGAATTCTTTTAGACATTTAAGGAAGAAATATCAGTAATTTTACACAAGCATAACCTTGATAAAAAATACCTGACAAGAATATGCTAAAAACATTTCAGATCGATATGCCTCCTAATCAAACAGGCAACATGCTGCACAAAACAGCAGCAAGCTGGGCTCAGCAAAATAAAGACCTTATAAAATGGGTAATAGATCAACTGGGTTAACCGAGGAGACAAAGTTACTTTAAAACTTACCACTGAAAACACAGAGACACAGAACCATGTTATTTTCTCAGTTGAGACTAAAGCAACATGGTGAAGATTCTGTGCTGATGGGAGAGGGACCTAAACATCATCACTGGGACAAAATTAAAGAAACTGGAGAATGAGTGGCAACTCAAGGACATATACCCTGAATATGAAGAAGCAGCTGTGTAAGGAAATAGCACTGAATACACACTGAAGTACTAAGTATCAAAGGAGTGTAATGAATGCAACCTCCTCCCAGATGGTGCAGAAAAAATAATTACAAGTACACACTGAGGAAGTAATAAATCAAATATGGCAAAACTATAAAAATTGATAAACCTGGCTAAAGAGCATATGGAGCTACTCATTAGTATCTTTGTAAATTATTTGTAGAGTTGATGTTATGTCAAAAGCAAAAGTTAAAAAACATTCCAGTACACACTTTTATAGAAATTGACAAACTGAAACTAGGATTTCTATGCAAATGAAAAGGTACTAGAATAGCCTGAACAATCATAAAAGAGAAAAAGAATGATGAAGAATTTATACCACCTGATTACAAGACTTACTCTAAAGTTAGAATTATCCAGACAATGTGGTTTTGAAGTGTAAGAACAGATCGATCAATACAGCATGGTAGAAAATCCCAAAACAGACCCACACATATGATCAACTGATTTTCAATAAAGGCCTAAGGCATTCAAGGACAGGACCTCTTCCTAAAAGTGGTGCTTGAGACCTGACTGGTGGCTCGGTTGGTTGACCATCACCTGTATGCCAAAAGGTTGAGGGTTCAATTCCAGGTGAGGGCATATTTCTAGTTTGCGCAAGGGAGGCAACAGATCAATGCTTCTCTCTCACATCAATGTCTCTGTCTGGCTCTCTCCCACCCTTCCTCTCTCTCTAAAATCAATAAACATACCCTCAGGTGAAGGTTTAAAAACTGGTCCTTGAACAAATGAGTATTTGTATGAAATAAAATGAACTTAAATCCACAAATCACATGGTGCAAAAAGCCTGCTTTTGAGACAGATCACAGACCTACACATAAACGTTACAATTATAACACTTCAGGAGGAAACACAAAAGGATGTATTTATAGTATTGAGGCAGACGAAGGCAACAATTTTTCAGACATTGTGCATAAAAGAAAAAAAATGATATAATAGACTTGTCAAACTTAGGTTTTCCTGCTTATGAAAAGATAGCATTAGAAACATAAAAAGGAGCCCTGACTGGTGTGGCTCAGTGGATTGGTCGTGGACTGATTCCCAGTCAGGGCACATGCCTGGAATATTATGGCCAGGTCCCCAGCTGGGGCTATGTGAGAGGCCACCACACACTGATGCCCTGCCCCTTTCTCCCTTCCTTTCCCTTGCTCTAAAAATAAATTAAAATAACAATTAAAAAATAAAAAGGCAAACCACAGACTAGGAGAGAACATTTTATATATCTGACAAAGGAATTGTATTAAAAATATATAAAGACATCCCAAAATGCAGTTAGAAGACAAGTAACACAGTAGAACTGGACAGAGGCCTAAGAAATCCTTCACCAAAGTATAGCCTGAAAAGATGGTTCCACTTTTAGTAATGGAGGAAATATAAACTGAACCATCATGTTTCATCAAGACACAAGACACTGGAATGGCTAACATTAAATGACTGACAACATCAAATGTTGGTAAGAAAGCGGAGCAACTGGAACTCCATACATTGTTGGTGGCAGTGTAAATTGGGGAGACCACTTTGGAGAAGACTTTGGCAATTTCTTATACTTTATACATATATTTACTTCTGACCCAGCAATCCCACACCTAGAATTTATTCTAGAGAAATGAAAAGGTGTTCACAAAAAGACTTCAGCACAAATGTTCATTGCCGTTTTATTTATAATTGCTCCAAGCTAGGAACCCAAATGTCCATCAACAGATAAGTAGATAAACATATAGTAGTATCTTCATACAACAGAATGTCATCAATAAAAAGGAATAAACCACAGAACCTTTCAAACACCATGTTTGATGAAAGAAGCTTCCTGAGAGCATGTAAGCAGCACAAGGCCCTTTTAACTTTCGTCTGTTTCATTCCTTGCTGTGTCTCCAATCCCTTGAACAGGGACTGGCTCTTAGTTGGCCCTCAATTTAAATTCTTTGAATGAATAATTTCCTCGAAAATCAAATATCATACTTTCATTTCTCTCTACTATCAGGATGAAATTCTTCTAGCACCCAATTTATACTGATGTCTGTGGGGGACCCTGACCCGCAATAAAATCCCCTGCTGCCGTGGATGAAATAACAGCATCCCAAACAGCTGGTGTGTAAGGGGAAGAAGATCTGGCCAATGGCTCAAGGTCAAAGGCCCAGTTCTTTGTTCTCATAGGTCTTTTATTGAAAAGGGTAAACTTGGAGGCATGTAGCTTGTCAATCAATGCTAATTACAGGGAAACCTGAAAAAACAAGTGAGGAGGCAGGGAGATCTCAGTCAGATCAGGATGTGCATTCAAATTTTAAAAACTTGTGCCATTGATACAACAAAGGATCAGGAGAGGGAAGAGAACAGGCCAGGCTTCATAGTGTTGCAAGAAGGACTCAGGCAGAACACCGATATGAGGGAATAAGTAGTTTATTACGCACGCAGACCCAGAGGAGTCAGTCTCCAAATTCTGGGCCCCGAGCACGGGTTCCTTCTTCCTTATATACATTTGCTTAGCGAGCAGAAGCGGAGCAAGCGGGAAATACAGAAGCGAAAGTTTGCATGGTTAGTCTGTCAAAATGGAGCCTGTCCTAAAGTCAGCCTCTATCTATGGCTAAATTTCCGTCACCTTGCTGAATTTCCTGTCACAATAGTAACTACATTATTTTCCCATGACCTAGTCCCCCTCCCCCAGGGCCGATGGTTTACATGTACGTATGTATGCAGCATTCTCAGTCTTCAGTTGGGACTTACAGGTTTAGCCTGGCCCATGCTGGACTCCAAGTTTCTATGTTTCTCCCAGGTGGGCCCCAACAGATGTCAGATTAAATGTGGCAAAATTGTCCACCTGGTCCAACTGAACACACCCAACACCAACATCATGTAATAAAACTTAGCTGAACCTTTTAGAGACACTGGCTTTTGCCACACCATCTCTTAAGGCCAGGAAGGTGTGAGGAACCAGAGGTAGAGACGTAGTGGTTCTGGCGTGACCAGTCCACTGGGAAGTAATGCTATTCTCTTCCACTGTGTGTAGGGGGCTGGTCCCCTACCCAGTAAACCTTGGAAGCTAGTATTTCCTTGGGTGATTTTGGAGGTCAGTATGTAAAAAGCTTTCATCCATGCATAATAAGGCCTAACAGCTAATACATGGATTCAGGTCACAAAAAGATTTAATGGGGGCATTAAATGTGTCGCTACATGTCAAATGCTAATGTTGCCATTATTGCTAAGGTAGAAGCATTTTTATTTGTGTCACTACATGGTCTCAATTAAGGAGAGAGCGGGTGTATTCTCTGCTTACTTTACAATGCTTGCCTGCTTAGTACTTATTGCCTCTATCACATAACCTTAAAATAATATGCATCTATCTTTTATTCAAGTTCTGTATTATGGAATTGAAATAAAGTTGTTACATTTCCCAGAAAGTAAAACTTATCATAACGAGAAATCATAGAGAAAAGATGAGGTTTTCTTCTCTTTTCCTTCCAACTCAGTTTGATGAGATTGGTACTTTAACAGCTTCAACATCTTGTTTACTAACCCACAGTATACTAACCAACAGCAAGACAGCTTGGTTTCTCCTGAGTCATTTTTAATTACTGGCTTGTCAATTGGCAGTTTCAGTTGTTTGTTTTTGTTTTATTTTAAGTGGTGCTGTTAAATAGAACTAGATTTATGACAAATTCCCCCAAAATAGCCATGGAAGGAGTGTGAGGTGGAAGACGACTAAGTTCTATTTAGACATGCAAGGTGCCTTTGAGTCACCTGCCTCGAGACACCATCCTATCAGACCTGGAAAAGGCACTCCAGTATCATGACCTCTCCTCAGGTGGAGAACAGCTGAAGCCTTGGAATTACTACTGTCTGTGAAGTAAAAAAAACATGAGGGCTCAGGACTCAGACTCAAGGAAGGCAGTTTCCCAGGAGTCAATAATTCACATACCTTTTAACTGTCTAAAAGCACAATATGCTTCCTTTAAGTAGTTGTTTGTTGAAGCACATTATGTTTGCATGTACCCGGGCCCGGGCCCTGTGGTTGGCAACCAAAAAGCCTGACACTCTAGCTTCAGGGAGTGCATCCTGCCCTGCACCTACCTCCCTGCCCCATTACCCACCTCTATGCCAGCAGCTATCCCAGCAGGGTACTTAGGGGCCTATAATCATGCAAATGAACCACTTTTTAGAAAAGCAGATCAAAATGAAACCCACTCTGAAATGTGAGATGTGCAGATTCGCATTAATCCCCTTAAATTATGAAACACTACCTGAGTAATCCATAATAACCCTGTCTTTGAACCTACATTTGCAAGGAAACAACTGATTCTTAAACCTTTTGATCTCCACATACAAACCCTCCTTACTCCACACCCTATAAATGGGTGAAAGAATAAACAATTGTAAGTGGTAGTAACTCCTTCGAGGATTTCCATCCCCCACCTTCCTCGGCACAAGCAAACTGCTGCATACCACACTGCAGGCGACCACGTGTGCGGGCCTGTGAGGCAGCAATGGGAAGGAGGGTGAGAGCCTGGAGGGGGTGAGTCACCGTGACCGCTCCTGTTTGAGTGAACCAACAGAAGTGTGCCCCAAAGTTGAGGCAGAGCACACAGGATCAAACAAGGCTATGGTATTACTCACAGTACACCTCTCCATCTGCAGGGACAGGCTACACCACAAGACCAACAATAAAAGGCCTTTAACTGTTGTACATTTACTCAGGAAGTGGCCCAAGAGAGGAGCCACAGCCTAGGATAAGCTGCTGATATCCCAGGATGACAAAAACAGGATGAATCTGTTTTAAACTGATTGAATTTCCCTTTCTGTCTCTTATCTTGGGTAACTTCCCAAGACACCGTAAAGGAGGTGGAGGTTATTTCACTGAGATACAATCATGGCAAATTGGGAGAAAAAATTAGGGCATCAGAAAGACAAGTACCAGTGGGCTGGTGCCTCAGGCTACCAGGCATCTGGCAAAAAGTCCTGTGCCAGCATAGTGAGCAAGCAAGTGTAGTCACTGAAAGATAATTCACCTGACCTATGCAGTCAGTCTAGAACAGTAAAGTGACTTAATAGGAATTCAATTATGTTATATAATAGTGATTGGAGAAAAACTACACCATCACTCTGTATCTGAAAAAAAGTAAAATTGAACTTCCATGTAATTCTAATGACAACACAAACTGATAAAATTCATATGGGGGGACAAAGGGGAGCAAAAAAGGGATGGATGTAATACAACAATAAAATTAAAAAAAAAAAATTCATATGGAAGAGTAAAAGACAATGGCCAAGATCACTAACAAAAATGATACAGTAACAAGGTAGATACACACTGGTCAGGTCAGTATATCTACCTTAACAAATACTAACATGAGGTGACTTAAATAACAGAAATTGATTTCTCACAGTTCTAGAGGCTAGGAAGTTCAATATCAAAGTGCTCGTCTATTCAGTTCCTTGATCTCAGGTGGTCACCATATTTATGTGTCCTCATATGGCAGAGAGAGAGCAAACCCTGATGTTTCTTCCTCTTATAAGGACACCAATCCTGTCAGATCAGGACCCACCCTAATGACCTACCTCATTTAACCTAATTCCCCCTTAGAGGCCCTATCCCTAATACAGTCCCACAGAAGTAGGAGGAGAGGTTAAGGCTTCAAAACATGAATTTGGGGTAGCAACAATCCAGTCCATAGTAGTAGGTAAGGCTATTTGCATATACAGGGTATTGCAAAAGTAGGCTTACAGTTTTGAGTACAAAAACACAGTTTATTCTTATATTATTATTTATTAATTACTGTATTATCTTCCAATGAACAAGTGTAAAACTACTTTTGCCCCGACCTATATATAACAAGATGCACTGTAAAGCTATACTGTTAGAAAATTGTGGTATTTCAGGTACAGAAGTTAATGGATGAAAACAGAGAGCCTAGAAGCAGATCTGCATGTACAGAAATATCACATGACAAAGGTCACAGTAAATTTATTGATCACAGATAAGAATATTCATTAGAAGGTGTCCAAGGCATTAGGCCAGACATTTTCAACTGGTGTGCTACCAGAATTTTTAAGGGGCTGGGAGAAAAGCAGAAGGAGCCCCATGGCCTGGGTGGGAGCTCCGTGCCAGCCTGGGGGATGCTGGTATTGGGGCCCTGTAGCTGCAGGGGTGGGGGAGGCATCACAACGCCGAAAAGGAGGCTGTGTGGAGGTGGGGTGGGGGTCCAGCACATAGCTGGGATCATACTGTAGGTCATAGTGTCAGGGGACATGGAGTAAGGCAAGAGGTGCTACTACAGGTGATCTCTAAGGACACCTACCCTCTGAGTTATGTCCCCACCATCTGGTCCCTGGCACCCTGATTCAGGTGCTATGCTCATCTGCTTCGACATTAGATGACCAGACAGTGTCCTCAAGAAGCAGCCAGGGGAGACTCAGAAGCTTTGCCCATGCCAAGGGTGTGCTGGTTGGCTACAAACTGGTATGTGGACTAACTCCACTGAGGGAGCTGGCCAGGCAGCAGCTATTACAAATGAGCCGGGCCCTGTACTGGCCAAGCAGGTGGGGGTTGTGTCCTGTGTGGAGTGCTCCTCCAGTGCTCTGAGCAAAGGTTCAGGGACGTCTTCCATGTGGCCACAATGGTCTCCCCTGGCTGTGGACACAGGCAGCTGCACAGTACTGATTCACACAGGGACAGTGGTGATCCGCTCAGCTGGCAGGACAGCCAGATTGGGAAAATGAGAACAAAGACAAGATACATAGGATGGAGCAGAGTTACAACCTCACATGAGGAGCCAGGGAGGGGCAGAGTATCAGGAGTTGTGGTGAAGGGCACAACTGTCCCCCTGCCTGCACGCTGCCTTCCTGACTTCCTAATTACAGCTGGGACTCAGGGCAGACTGAACGAACATTTCGCCTAGGCAAGAGCCCCAGAGATAGAGGGTGGCACTATTCCCTACATCTTCATCCCTCTCCTCTCCACCGGAAGCTGAGGGAGCTAGCCAGGTAGGCTTCTGGGCCAGGAGTTGGGATGGGGCAGGGGGGTGGAAAGCAGGCATAGAGCAGTGACCTTGGTTGAGCCTCAGTATATAAAGGGTGCCTTGCTTCCCCGCCCCCAGTCCCCATATTCTGGTCCTGGCTTTCTTCCCTAAGAAAAGTGTCCATTTCATGACCTTTCCTTTGCTTCTCCCTTTGCTTTTACAGCTATTCTCCCTCATCCTAACCTCCAAGCAACAAGCACTAAATTAAAAAGCAGGTTGAAAAGCTCACTTCCATATGCTGAGCAGTCCTCACTCCTCCCTCTTTACCCCCAACAGTCCCCAAATAAAGATTATGTCCTTGGGGAAAAAAATTTTAAACATGCAATACCTGATAATTTAGCCAGGGGCACTGACCTATCTTCCCTTAGGTTGTCAAATTAAAAAATTGCAACAGCCAACACAATAATGGCCATTCTGTGTAAATGAACCAAAATGATACCTTTGTCAGACTAGTAAAAGACATATTTTTTGGTGTGCCACAGAATGTTGGAAATTATTTTATGTGTGCCATGGGATGAAACAGGTTGAATATTGCTACACTAGGCCATTGATATGAAAATATATTATAGAACCCAGCTTATACCAGCATAAAATCAATTTTAGATGGAGTAAAAACTATATAAAAATATACCTAAAATATATTTTAAAACTCTTGCAAATCGACAAGGGGAAGATGAATGTCCTAATGAAATATGAACAAAATACAGTCCATTCAGGTTATCTGTAGTAGTAATTTTCTATAGTTACTGTAAACATTGAATTAGTAAATACTGAACCATTGTTCCTTGTAGAAAAACAGATAGTGTACAGTAAGTGGTCACTGCATTCTTTAAACTGCTCTGTATATGACCTTGTTTCACATGCATTTCTGTTCCTATTTTACTAATACAGAGCTCAGGAATGAAGCTTATCTAACATGCTTCCCCCAGGAGACATATCCCAGCTTCCTCACTAAGGATCGCCAGGCAGTGCTGTTGCACCATGCCTGAGCCATTTCAACAGCAACATCAACAACAACAAGCATAAAATGTAAACAGACCTCACAAAGGACACATGTTGACAGAAGGAGGGTTCAAACAAGGCACACCTCAGCTGGGACCACGTGCCTTGGATGGCTGTTCTGCATACATCCACAAGTGACTGTGAAAACACCCTGAGTTATTGACTTGGGGTTACAAAGACATTTCAGTGAGTAACAGAATTTTTTTTTTGTTTGTTTGTTTTTTAATTTTATTGTTGTTGTATTACATCCATCCCCTTTTTGCTCCCCTCTGTCCCCCCACCCACCCACCCATTCCCCCCAAAGTCAATCCTACCTGTTGTCCATGTCCATGGTTCCTTTATACTAGGTTCTTGTCTAAGCTGCTCCCCATCTTTGCCTCTACCTCTCCCTCCCCCCTACCCCGTTCCCCTGACCAC
>PVIW01008005.1:0-65796 GCA_004026585.1 Noctilio leporinus | reverse complement strand
ATTTTTTTTTTTTAAAGAATTTTATTTCATTATTTTTAGAAAGAGGGGAAGGGAGAGAGGCAGGGAGGGAGAGAGATATCAATGCACGGTTGCGTTTCACCTGCCTCCAGCTACAGACCTGACTGGAGACCTGGTTTGCAACCTTGTTATGGGCCCTGGCTGGGGAATCGAACCTGCAACCTTTGGGTTCACAGGCCAGCGCCTTATCCACTGTGCTACCAGCCAGGGCTGTTTGTAGTTTTCTTTGAGCTCACTGAGCTCATTGAGCTTCTCTATCATCATTATTTTGAATTCCATATCTAATATTTTGCTTGCCTCTATTTCATTTAGCTGGCTTTCTAGGAATTTCTCCTTTCCTTTTGGTGATGGACTGTTTCTTTTTCTCCCCATTTTTAGGTGTCTCTTCTTGTTTGTTTTTGCTTCTTAGATTGGGCTTTTTTGAGTTCCTATCTTTGTGGTGTGACCTTCTGTCATGTAGAGGTGCACTTTTTTTACTCCCTGGATCCACCTCTGATGATGTCAGATCATGCCATAGTCTGGGCCTAGTCAGCCTGTTGGAGCCAACCAGAGATCCCCTCTGTTTGTGACCTTCAGTTTTTAATTCAATTAATCTTTCCTCAGCTACCACTGGGCAGGACTGATTAGCTCTGTTGTAATCCAATCAATCTGTGATCATTGGTCACCTTAGGCACTGCTGGGCAGGGCCAATTAATTCAGTTTTAATCTAATGAATCTGTGATCAGGCACCAGGTTCAGGCACCACTGGGCAGAGCAGATTGATTCCAATGGGCAGGGTTATTATGTCCCCTCAGGTGGAAGCCACTTGGTGAAGCATCCTCCACCTGAGGTGTGGGAGATAAGTCAGCATTGGGACCTTGTCGGCTGCTCCCTTATTTCTCTCCTCAAAGCCACTGCTCCAAACTCTCCTCAAGCATCTCCAGTCCATTCTGCCCTCTTTCTGCTGGTGACCAGGGTAAGTGGGCGCTAATGTATTTTTGTGCGTGGTCACTTTAGTAAATCTCTCTCTCTAGCACTCTCAGGCTAGCAAGCCTTGAGGCTTTTTGCTCTTTTACTCTCAGCTGTGTTGCTGTAGGCTGGGAAGCCCATCTAGGGGTTTAGAACCCAGCCTTCTCAGTTGGACCCCCAGCTCCATCCCTTCAGCTGCCTCTCGTGGGAGCCCTGCCAGCCCTCTCACATATCCGCACTTCCTACCAGTCATGTGCAATGTTCTGTTCATGGTTATAAGGCTTCTTTCCAGCTGGTGTTCTGTTGGTTATTCTGGATGATTTTTCCCCAATTAAGCTGTAATTCCAGATTGGATTTGGGAGGAGATCGGTACAACTCCACTTCTCTACCATCTTGGAATTTCCCCTCAGGGTTTTCAATCTTAATAATCCCAATATTCTCTATGAAGTAAGAGGCAACATCATATCCTGAGAGGGGTAGGGTTCTTGAGAAGAGGCATAGGTTTGGAAGGAGTATGTTGAAAATTTTTCCTTCAAATTTAATTCCTGGTCGAAAATGGCTCCTGGAGTTCAAACCCCGAGGTGTGCACTTCAGAAAGCAAGAAGTAAAAAGGATGCATCAGTGTCTGTACTCTTTTTGAAGCACATTCCTGCAAGTCCCATCCAACAACTTCTTGCATCTCATTGATGGCATCCCTACATGCAGGAAAAACTGGAATACACTATCTTAAGGGTACATTTTACTGTCAGAATATCATTGAATTCTGTTACTAAGGAAAGAGAAGCAGATAATGAGAAGGCAACTACCAGTGCTTGTCATATGATTGCCACATATACTTGAAAATGAAGGGGGAAGTTACTTTCTCATTTCATTAGTATGCAAACTAGGTAGTTCTTGCCAGCTTTCCAAATTCATTAAGGAGTGGGCACGTTCTTTCTACAGAGGTTTCATAGTAGAGTATTTCAATAATGTCTCAATTAAGCTTAATTATTATATAAATTAGGGACCTTTTGGCTTTTAGTAATAGAAAACTGAGGGCAAATTGGCTTAACTAACAAAGACATTGATTAGGTTAGTTAGTGATGTCCAGATACAGAATGGTTCCTGGTAAATGCTGAGACTAAATGCTTCTTTGTCACATCCATTGGGAGAGAATGGGTCTGGCTTTCTAGTTTTCTCCCTTAGAACAAGGAAGAACTTTCCCAGAAGCCTTCAGTCCAACTTTTCATGTCTTACTAGCAAAAATGAGATAACATGCCCCTTTTTTTTTCAAATTTATTTTAAAGATTTTATTCATTATTTTTAGAGAGAGGGGAAGGGAGCAAGGAAGATAGGGAGAGAAACATCAACATATAGTTGTCTTTCACGAGTCTCTAGCTGGGGACTTGGCTGGAGACCTGGCCTGTAACTTGGTTATATGCCCTGAATGGGCATCAAACCTGTTTGCAGGCTGGTGCTCAATCCACTGAGCCACACCAGCCAGGTAAAATGCCCCTTCTTGAACAAAGCATGGAATAGAATGAGAATAACTTTTGGCTAACTGGGTCGCATCCCTTAGACTGATTTCAGTTCCCCCAACCACATTGCTGTCAGGGAGAGAAAAGGAGGGAGAAAGAGAGAGAAGGAGAAGCATCAAATTGGTTGTCTTCCATATGAGCCCCGCCTGGGGACAGAATCTGACCTGTGTGCCCTAACCGGAATTGAACTGGTGGCCTTTTGCTTTGTGAAATCATGCCCAACCCTAGCCACATACTGGTCAGGGTGCTCTGGTCTGCTCTAAACTAAAATCCTCAGCTGATGGTTTTCTAGACCATGCAAAGAGTCAAAATTAGATCAGGAACCTAAAAAAAAAAAAAAAAAAAAAAAAAGCATGTCAATGGAGGCTTTTTCTTTAAAAAAAAAAAGTTCTGTACAAAGATGATGTGGAAACTATTATTGTTACTGACTGCCTCATCTAGGTGTGTATTCTCCTAAATCAAAGACTTGCCATTGCAGAGTTCTGGAGCTGTGAAATCTCCACCTGCTGAGACCCAATGCTAGTACCAGGGACCCCAGGACTGTGGGTCTTTACACAGGAGCTTCAGTGTTTACTTCCTTCCCCCCATGGACTTCTGTGCTGCGTCAAAGAAATTTCACCTGAATTCTTCAAATGCATCTATTTATTTAAACAATTAATTTTAATATTTTGGCTGGCTTTTAAAGATATTTTGTAGACCCTCCAGTTAGCCTTATTGCTAGAAACCTGAGGTCTTATATTCATTCAACAATCTTTAGATTTTAGAAAATTAAAGAGTTGCTTTCAGTGTTGTTAAATATGGAGATCTAAATCTAATCATAAATGTGTGTAAAACAAAACAGAATTCCTGTCAGAATTCTATCTTACCTTAAGAAGATAATCTTCTACGTATGCCCCATGATATAAAAATAAACTACTTAAGTAGCCACCTCTAAAAAAAAAACAAAAACAAACAGTGCAACTGGAATGACCAGCTTCACCAGTTCAGTGCATACATTTGTCACACCCCTTTAGTGTTCAAAGTCATCCACCTTATTGGAGAGGGAACTGGAGACCCTTACTGGGCCACTAGTGATGCCCATTTTCATTATTGCAGAGCCCACTTCCTACCTGGGGTTCTCCAGGTACAGGCTCTTAATTTCATACTCCAACACTCTGCTGTAGGTCCTCAAACTCACCCAAAAGGCCTGGATGGCTGAGTCAGGAGTGTCCAGCCTCTCTCATAGGATAATGCTCCTGGTTACATTGCCATCCTGATAATCTAGCCTGGGTTTGGGTTCTGATTCCCCTTTCCTCATTATAAGCAGTTGCCTGGAGACACTTAAGACGTTTTTCTGATGAAGGATTTCAGGTAGGCCTGACTTGATACAGCTGAAACATGCTAACATTATACCTCAAGAAAGGAGGGATTATGCATAAGGGTTTCAAAATCCTGGAGGAATCAGGGTCTCTATGCAAAATTTCCTTCCCCTTTGGCAGCACAGCAAGAGGTTCTGGTCATGCTATGTTCTTATTTTAAGGCAATTAAGTGTTTAATTGAAAAGGTCTACTTAAACTATTTGTTCCAGAAAAAAATATCTGCTCCCAGACGAGTAGGTGCCATATAAGCTATACTAGATATCTCGTATGAGCAATACTAGATATCAGAGCAGATGGAAACTTTCACTTGTGCCTTTAAAAAGGTATAACTAAGCCCTGGCTGGTGGCACAGTGGGTAAGGCTCCGGCCTGCAAACCCAAAAGTTGCTGGTTTGATTCCCAGCCAGGGCATATAACCAGGTTGCAAGCCAGGTCTCCAGCCAGGTCCATAGCTGGAGGCAGGTGAAAGGCAACCATACATTGATGTCTCTCTCCCTCTCTCCCTTTCTCCCTACCTCTCTCTAAAAATAATAAATAAAATCTTTAAAAAAAAAGTATAACCATTTACCTCACTAGAAAATTTCTGCAGAAAGTTTAAAGAGTATCTCCCATAGATTGATTATTAGTTGCAAAGACAAAAATACTAATTCTACAATGGTGAAACTAGACAATAAGTTTACCAGGTGATCAAAATTAACTTTAAAGATTTTATTTATTTATTTTTAGAGTAAGGGGAAGGAAGGGAGAAACAGCAATGTGCGAGAGAGACATCGATTGGCCCTCCCCACTACCCAGGCATATGCCCTCACCAGGAATTGAACTGGTGATCTTTTGGTCTGCAGGACAATGACCAAGCCATTGAGCCACACTAGTCAGGGCTAAACATCTGTATTAAAAATCTGGAAATGTCTAAGCTCTGGCTGGGTAGCTCAGTTAGTTAGATCATTGTCCTAAAGTGACAAGGTTGCAATTTCGATCTTGATTAGGGCACATACAAGCATCAATAAATGAATGCATCAATAAGTGGAACAACAATTCTATATTTCTTTCTCTCTCAAGTCAATCAATAAAAAAAGATCTCAACTTGATATTCGTTTTCTAAAGATTTTATTTATTTGTTTTTAGAGAGAAGGAGAAAGAAAGGGAGAGAAACATCCATGTCTGGTTGCCTCCCATGTGCCCCCAGCTGGGGACCTGGCCTTCAACCCAGGCATGTGCCCTGGCTGGGAATTGAATTGGACCCTTTGGTTCACAAGGATTCACACATCAGCACTCAATCCACTGAGCCACACCAGCCAGGGCTCTCAAATCAATAACTGAATATTCCAACAGAGAAAACTAGAAAGAGGAGAAAAAACTAAACACAAAGCCAACAGGAGGGAAATAACAAAGATGAGAGTGGAAATAAATGAAATAGAGGGTAAAAAACAACAACAGAGGAAATAAACCAAACTAAAGTTTACTTCTTTACTATAATCAAGAATAAAAGCCCTGGCTGGTAGCACAATGGATAAGGTGCCGACCTGCGAACCCAAAGGTCGCAGGTTCGATTCCCCAGCCAGGGCACATAACCAGGTCGCAAACCAGGTCTCCAGTCAGGTCTGTGGCTGGAGGCAAGTGAAATGCAACCATCCAATGATGTCTCTCTCCCTCTCTGCCTCTCTCCCTTGCCCTCTTTCTAAATAATGAAATAAAATATTAAAAAAAAAAAAAAAGAATAAAAAAGTTGGGGGTTGGGGCAAGGTCATCACTGCAAACCTACAGGGAAAAAAAGGAATAAAAGGGAATGCTGTGAACAACTCTATGTATCTAATTAGATAAGCAGGTGAAAGGACAAATCTGTAGGAAGACAAAAAGACCCAACACTGACTCAAGAAGAGACAGAAAATCCAAATCTTAACTCTAGCAAGTTAAGAGGTTGAATTAGTAACTTTAAAACTTTCCACAAAGAAAAACCCAGGACCAGTTAATGATGTTGGTGAAATCTACCAAACATTTAAAAATACTAGTCTTTCACAAACGCTTCTGAAAATATAAAAGAGGAAGTAACACTTCCCAATTCATTTAACAAGGACAGTACTACCCTGATTGTAAATAGAGATATCACAAGGGAGTGGGGGTAGGAAGCTATAGACCAATAATAGACTTTAGGAACATAGATGTAAAAAGCCTTAGTAACATACCACCAAACTGAATCCAACAACATATAAAAAGAATTATCTACCATGACCATGTGGGATTTATTCTAGGTTGGTTTAAGATATGAAAATCAATTAAGGTAGAATTAATAGAATTTAGGACAAAAAGCATTGCATTTGATGAAATATGATGCCCTTCTATGATAAAAAGTGATGACCAAAATTAGAAAGAAACTTCCTTAATTTGATAAATGGCATCTATAAAAAGAAAAAACCCACAACTATCATACTTAGTGGTTAAAAACTGCATGTTCTCCTGCCTAAGATCAGGAACAAGACAGAGATGTTTGCTATCGCCACATCTCTTTGACACAGTACTGGAGGTCCCCACCCACTCACCGGGCAGTTAGACAAGAAAGAAGTAAGTCACCCAGACTGGCAAAAGAACTAAAACAGATGACATGATCTTGAATATATACAAATTCTAAGGAATTAATTGAAAACTGAAGAGCTAATAAATGAATTTTGTAAGTTTGCAGGATGCATGATCAATATGCAAAAATCAGTTGCATTTTTATACATTAGAAGTGAACACTACAAAAATAAAACTAAGAAAAATAATTCTATTTACAATAGTGTCAAAAAGAATAAAATGCTTAGGTAGAAATTTAATAAAAGAGGTTCAAGATCTATGCTGAAAACTATAATACATTGTTGAAAGATCTCAATAAATGAAAAGACCCTACCCTGCTTATGGACAGGAATATTTAATATTAAGGTGAAAATACTAACCAAATTGCTCTACAGATTCAACTCAATCCCAAGTAAAATTCCAGCTGACTTCTTTGCAGAAATTGACAAGGCAACCTTAAAATTCACATGGAAGTCAAGAGATCAAGAGGATCCAAAATAATCTTCCAAAACAAGAACAAAGTTCTTCTTTTCAACTTTAAAACTTATTGCAAAGCTTCGGTAATGAAGATAGTACAGTACTGATGACAAATAGATCCACTGAATAGAATTGAGGATCCTGAAATAAACCTTTATTTTTATGGTCAATTGAATCTGGATGAGCTACCGAAACAACTTAATGGAAAAAGAATTGCCTTTTCAACAAATGGTGCTGAAAAAACTGGATAGTCACATGCAAAGGAATAAAGCTGTATCCTATTTTACACTATACAGAAATAATAACTCAAAATGAATAAAAGACCTAAATGCAAGAGCTAATACTATAAAATTCTTAGAATGAAACATGGGGTAAATCTTCATGGCCTCGGGTTCAGCTTTTTTAGATACAACATCAAAGGTACAAGCAAAAAATATTAATAATAACTTGGACTACATGAAAATTAAAAACTTTTGCACAGCAAATTATACCATCAAGAAAGTGGAAAGCCCTGGCTGGTGTAGCTTGGTGGATTGAGTGCCAGCCTGCAAATCAAAGGGTTGCCAGTTTGATTACCAGTAGGGCACATGCCTGGGGTAAGGGCTGGGTCCCTGGTTGGGGGTCTGTGAGAGGCACTGACTGATGTTTCCCTTGCACATTGATGTTTCTTTTTCTCTCCCTCTCCTTCCTTTCCTCTCTCTTTAAAAATAAATAAAACCTTATTAATTTTTAAAAAGAAGGAAAGAAGGAAAGAAAGAAAGAAAGAAAGACGACAAAACTGGAAAAATGCCCTGGCTAGTTCGGCTCAGTTGTCAGGGCACATGCCTGGGTTGCAGAGGGAGTGGAGTGAGGGGGTTCAGTCCTCCTTTGGGGTGTGTAGGAGAAACCGATTGATATTTCTTTCTCTCCATCTCTCCTTTCCTTCCCATCTCTCCTTCCCTTCCCATCTCTCTAAAAAAAATAAAATCAATAAAATCTCAGGTGAGGATAAAAAATTGAAAAGACTGCTTGAATTGGCTAAAGATCTTAAATTGTCTTACTACACACCAAAAAAGATAATTATGTGACACGATGGAATGTGTTAATTAACCTTATTGTGGCAATCATTTCACAACATATACATGTATCAAAACATCACATTGTACACCTTAAACTTAAGCAATACTATGTTTACCTTATATTATAAGATATAAGCTTATGTCTTAAGCTGGAGAAAAGATGGTATAAATGTGTATTGTAAGGTGGAGAAAAAGAAATGAAAAGATAACCCACACAATGGGAGAAAATATTTGCAAATCATTTATCTGGTAATGGACTTGTATCCAGAATACATTAAAAAAACACTTTAAAAGATTTTTATTGATTAATTTTAGAGAGAAAGAGAGGACGGGTCCGGGGGGAGAGCAAGAGAGAAACATTGACCTGTCTTTGCTCCATTTGCCTATGTATTTATTATTTGATTCTGGTATGTGCCCTGACCAGGATCCAACCCACAACTTTGAGGTATTGGGATGATGCTCTAATCAACTGAGATACTCTGCCATGCATACATAAAGGATTCCTACAACTCAACGATAAAACAAAACAAAACATGTTTAAAAATGTGCAAATTATTTGAATAGACATTTCTCCAAAAAAGATAGGTGAATGGTCCTTAAAAGCATATGAAAAGATACTCAACATTGCTACTCATTAGGGAAATCAAGTCCACAATACTATTCTTTACACTCACAAAGTTGGCTATAGTAAAAAAGATGGACAATAAGTTTTGGTGAGGATATGGAGAAAATAAAAACCTCATTGATTGCTGGTGAGAATATAAAATAGTATAGGCACTTTGAAAAAACAATTTAGCAATTCCTCAAAAATTTAAACATAAAGTTACACCAGGACTCCATAATTTCAGTCATAGGCAAATGCCCAAGAACAATGAAAATATGTGTCCACACAACAACTTTTACAAAGATATTTGTAGAAGCAGCTGTGAATGGATAAGTAAAATGTGATATATAGCCACATAGTGGAGTATTATTCAGCCATAAAAATAAAGCACTGATACAAATGAATCCTGAAAATGTTATGCTATGTGAAAGAAATCTGTCACAAGAGACCACATGATTCCATTTACATGAAATGTTAAGAACAGTTAAATCTACAGAAACAGAAAGTAGATAGCTAATGGCTATGTTTTTTTTGGGGGGTGGGGGAATGAAAATGGTCTAAACTTAGATTTTAGTGATAGTTTTATAACTGTTGCTATGGTATAAACTATTAAATTGCATATTTTAAATAAATACATTTTATAGTATGTGAAGTATCTATACAAATGTCAGCGTTATGAATAACTAATAAAGGTTGAGGGAATTTATCACATTAGAGATTAAGGGGCTTAGGGGACATACAATATGGGACCCTAGACTGGATCTTGAACCAAAGAAAAAAGGGGTGTCTTAAAGAACATACTTGGGACAATTAACAAAATTAGAATATAGATTGTAGATTAAAATATTCTATCAATGTTAATTTTCCTGAATTTTATAACTGTAGTATGGTAAGAAAGTATCTTTGTTACAAGGAAAAACCCTGAAGTAAGAGGAATGAGGTATCTATCACAGACAGATTAAAAATCAACATGAAAAAAATATATGTAAAGAAAATGCCCTGGCTAACGATTGGCACCGGCCTGCAAACCCAAAGGTTGCCGGTTCAATTCTCCAGCCAGCTCACATAACCAGGTTGCAAGCCAGGTCTTCAGCCAGGTCCTTAGCTGGAGACAGGTGAAAGGCAACCATGCATTGATGCTTCTCTCCCTTTCTTCTTCCCTCCTCGCCCTTCTTTCTGAAAATAATAAATAAATAAATAAAGTTTTTTAAAATAAAATTCTTTAAAACACAAAATAAAAAAAGAAACTGATTATTGTAAAATTCAGAAGGAAGGTATGTGATTAGGAAAGGAAAAGGGGGGTGCTTCCTTTTTTCCATTCTGGGTGATAGAACCTAGGTATTTATTACATATTATCATTGTCCTTGAAAATGAACATATCTTTTCATACACTTAAAAATTATTTCCCCCCAAAAAATTATTTCCCCAGTAAATTTAATAATAAAAAATAATAATGTAAAAGGAATAAATCTAAAGTCCTATACTACAATCAAAAACAAAATAAAACAAATTAAAAAACCAAGCCAGTATAATCAACCAGATTATTTTCTATGGCTTGCTCTTTTGAACAGTATCAGGTTTTTGATGGATTTTACCTATTAATGACATCTTGTTAAAGTCTTTCTAAAGAATTGTGGGGGACCCCCCAACCTGCAGAGATCCCCTGGTGCCATGCATGAAATGAACCTTCCCAGGTGGCTTGTACCGGGGAAGAAAAGGTTGACCAATGTCTGATTGACAAAGGCCTCAATGACCCCACCCTCAAAGGTTTTTATTGATTACACAAGGTTGGGGATGCACATACACACCATAAATCATTACCACAGTAGAGTATTCAAAAGAAAGGGAGTTGATGAGCTTAGATAACAATAGAAGGAATGTGACCATGTGCTTCAGGCTATGGCCTGTTAGATGAGGTGACTTCAAGAACTCCAGGTGGCCCATAGAACTTTAGGGAGGGTGAGATTACAAGTGGGTTAAGGTTTAACATCTACTGTAGACGCAATACGCAAGTCAAGGAAGTTTAGGTCACAGGGCAGGCTTCAAAGGATGTATGGAATATTCCCGAGGCCAGATTCATACCTGGGGCCCCCCCTTGGAGCATCAGGGCCTGTGTGCACCCAGCTTTGTCAGGTCTTACAGGCCTGGCCTGGCCTGTGTAGGCTCCATGCCCTGACACTTTCCCAGGCAGACCCCAACAATGAATTATGTGGCTTGAGTACCAGACTGTGAACCCAAGTGTCGCTGGTTCGATTCCCAGTCAGGGTACATACCCAGGTTGCAAGCCAAGTCTCCAGCCAGGTCCTTAGCTGGCAGTAGATGAAAGGCAACCATACATTGATTCTCTCCCTTTTTTTTTTTTTTTTCTTTTTTGATTCTCTCCCTTTCTTTCTCCCTTCCTTCCCCTCTCTCTAAAAATAATTAATAAAATATTTTAAAAAATGTTTCCCTAAAGAATTAAAAAAATAGATGTTAATGCTGAAAAGTGAGTAGTAGATGCTTGTTAAATCCTTTTAAGTTCTGGTATTTTTCCCCTATAAATTAAAATTAATTAAAAAGTGTAGGCCTGATTCTTCCTAATAAAACATTTTTCCACATTCATGGTGAGGGTTATGTGTCAGAGTGCCAGGCTGACAGTCATGTTTTTAGGGTGGTTATACCTGACCACTTCTATGACCTTGTGCCATGTCATGGGTCAGTCATGGGCATTGTGATCTTTGGCCCTCTACTTAAAACATTCCTTTTTCTTTTTCTTTTCTTTTTTTCACTTCCCACAGGGAAGCCTCTTTTTCTTTTTTTAAATTGTGTCTCTTTAAAGCAGGAAATGGAATTTACCCAGCCATTCTGTTAGGCTATAATGTTCTTTCAGGAAAGTTGCTGATATTAGAAATTACTATGAAAAGAATGTTATATGTCCTAGACGTAAAGACTCTACTGATTTAAGGATGTAGGGAAAGGATTTTCCATCTGAAGGAAACTGCATAAGCGGATGCACATAGATTTGAGGAAGCACAGCCTACTGGAGGTGTTGAGGTCATTCAGGAAGGCAGAGAATGGTGAAGGCAAGAAAATGGGGATAGCAGATAAACTTAGTAGGTTTCTTCCATGGGTGATAAGGAGCCAAGGAAGGCTGCCATAGGAGAGTGACAGAACAGACCAAATTTCAGTACCATTTACAGTTTGGAGGGCAGCTCTCATAACCTCCTTCCCTCCATCATCCCCTCCTTTCCTGGAGAATAATTCATCACATTAGTGCTTGGTGGTTTCAGCATTTGTCCACAAATTTTAATACTCATCCCTCCAGGGGGTGAAGCTTCATGTTCTCCTTAAGTTCAGTCCTTAGGCCGGACTGGGTGATTGGCTTCTAACAATAAAGTACAGAATGGAACAGTAGCAATTTTACAGTAAAGAAACCCCCTTAACTAAGCTATTAAGGTTGACATTACCAGAAATATATCATATTAATATAGCATAGCCCCCGATAGGATACAATGGGAAGGGACCATCATCTCTGAGGGATTCTTCCCTTACTCTGGGTGAAGGGTATATAGGAACTTTCTGTACTATTTTTGCAACTCTTTTGTAAATAGAAAATCATTTCAAAATAAAGTAAAAAGTTTCAAAATAAGAAGTAAAAAATTAAAAAGAGGGAATATATTTCCTTCCAAAATGTGCTCACCAAAGAGAAATTTAAAGAATATATTTCAAGCTGAGTGAAATGATCCTACAATAAGGTCTGAGATTCAAGAAGAAAAGATGAGCAAAGAAATTGTATTTGAGTAATTCTTAATCAAACATCAACTATATAAACAATGAGTAATGTTTTGAGGGCTTAAAATGAAAGACAAGGTACATAAAAACAAGACTAAGTATATCAAGAGGAGGAATACCACGATTTAAACGTTTTAGGATTATTGTGCCATTTGAGAAGATGATAAAGATATTTATTAACTTTAACTTCTGACAAGTATACATGTTAAAACTTCTGGCACTGAAGAAGAACAAGGTAGGAGGAATCACAATACCAGACTTTAAACAATACTACAAGGCTACTGTCATCAAAACTATCTGGTACTGGCATAAGAATAGACATATAGATCAATGGAACAGAATAGAGAGCCCAGAAATTAACCCAGGACTCTAAGGTCAACTAATATTCGACAAAGGGGGAAGGAACATCCAATGGAGTAAAAACAGTCTCTTCAGCAAATGGTGTTGGGAGAATTGGACAGCAATATGCAAAAAGATAAAACTAGACCACCATTACACCATACACCAGAATAAACTCAAGATGGATAAAGGATTTAAACGTAAGCAGTGCCACCATAAAGGTCCTGGAGGAAAATATAGGCAGTAAGCTCTTTGATATCCTACACCAAAATATGTTTACTGATGCTTCACCAAGGGCAAAGGAAATAAAAGAACAAATCAACAAATGGGACTATATCAAATTGAAAAGCTTCTGTGCAGCTAAAGAAAATATCAGCAAAACTCAAAGGGAACCAACTGTATGGGAAAACATAATTGCCAATGATACCTCAGACAAGGGTCTGATCTCCAAAATATATAAAGAACTAATGCGACTCAACACCAGGGAGACAGACAGCCCAATTAAAAAATGGGCAAAGCCACTGGCTGCTAGCACAGTGGATAAGGTGCCAGCCTGTGAACCCAAAGGTCGCAGGTTTGATTCCCCAACCAGGGCACATAACAAGGTTGCAAACCAGGTCTCAGTCAGGTCTGTGGCTGGAGGCAGGTGAAAGGCAACCATACATTGAAAAAAAAAAAAAAAAAAAATGGGCAAAGGACCTGAACAGACAACGCATTAAGGAAGATATACAAAAGGCCCAGAGGCATATGAAAGAATGCTCAACATCACAAGTCATCAGAGAGATGCAAATTAAAACCACAATAAGATACCACCTCACACCTGTCAGAATGGCAATCATCAACAAATCAGCAAACAACAAGTGTTGGCGAGGCTGTGGGGCAAAGGGAACCCTCATGCACTGTTGGTGGGAATGCAGGCTGGTGCAGCCACTGTGGAAAACAGTATGAAGTTTCCTCAAAAAACTAAAAATGGAACTGCCTTTTGATCCAGCAATTCCACTACTTGGACTATATCCAAAGAATCCTGAAACACCAATTCATAAGAACCTATGTATACCTATGTTCATAGCAGCACTATTTACAATAGCCAAGTGCTGGAAACAGCCTAAGTGCCCATCAGTGGATGATTGGATCAAAAAACTTTGGTATATTTACACAATGGAATACTATACAGCAGAAAGAAAGAAGGAACTCCTAACCTTTGCAACAACATGGATGGAACTAGAAACTATTATGCTTAGTGAAATAAGCCAGTCAGTGAAGGACAAATGCCATATGATCTCACCCATTACAGGACAGTAATGAACAAAACTAACAACAAGCAAAACAGAACCAGATATATGAATACAGGGAACAGGCCTTCAGTGGTCAGGGCGAAAGGGGTTGGGCGGAGGGGGGAGGAAGAGGCAAGGAAGGGGAGCAGTATAGACAAGAACCTAGTATAAAGGAACCATGGACATGGACAACAGGTGGGATTGACTTTGAGGGGGAATGGGTGGGTGGAAAAGAGGACAGAGGGGAGCAAAAAGGGGATGGATATAATACAACAACAATAAAATTAAATTAAAAAAAAACTTCTAGCATTTAATAAAAAATCCTTCATAAAAGAAGGATATTTATAATTTAAATCAATAAAAAATTTTAAGAATCTAAAAAAAAAAACAACAAAAAAACAAAATAAGGCAAGAAAGTAGCTGAAAATATAGAAAAGACAGAATAAAAACCACAAAATAAAATAGTAGAAATGCATACAAATAAAAATAAACTGAAAAAATAAACTGAGTAAATGCTCTACTTAATTAAAAAATATTAAACACTTTAAAAAATTAAGATACAAGGTGGCTTAAAGAGACATTTCTAAGACATAAAGATACAGAAAGTTGAAAGTAAAAGTAGGAAAAGATAGAGCAGGCAGACACTAACCAAAAGAAAGCTAGCACTAAACCAAAAGTAAGCTTTTCAAAAAATATATTATTTTGCCCTGGCTGGTGGCACAGTGGATAAGGTGCCAGCCTGCAAACCCAAAGGTCGCTAATTTGATCCCCAGCCAGGGCACATAACACGGTTGCAAGCCAGGTCTCCAGCCAGGTCCAGAGCTGGAGGCAGGTGAAAGGCAACCTTACACTGATGTCTCTCTCCCTCTCTAACTCTCTCTCTCCCCCTCTCTCTAAAAATAATAAACAAAATATTTTTAAAATACATAATATATATTAAGAGGGGAAGGGAGAGAAAGAGAGAAGGAGAGGAACACTGATATGCAAGAAATAACTCGGTAAATTGCCTCTCGCATGCTCCCACCCAGGCATGTGCCCTGACCATGAATGGAAATGGCTATTTGTTGGTTTTCAGGCCAGTGCTCAATGCACCGAGCCACAGCAGCCAGGGCCAAAATAAGCTTATGTATCACAGTATAACAATAAAAAAATTTAACTTTCCTAGAATTACATCACCATACTAAATGTGTATGTACCCAATAGTATTATCTCAAAACACATTTGTATTGTTAAACTTGGATAGAATTTCAGGAAAAATAGACAAATCCATCATCAAAGATTTTACATTATTTTTTTTTTTAAAGATTCTATTTCATCATTTCTAGAAAGAGGGGAAGGGAGAGAAGCAGAGAGGGAGAGAGACATCAATGCATGGTTGCTTTTCACCTGCTTCCAGCCACAGATCTGACTGGAGACCTGGTTTGCAACCGTGTTATGTGCCCTGGCTGGGGAATCGAACCTGCGACCTTTGGGTTCACAGGCCGGTGCCTTATCCACTGCGCTACCAGCCAGGGCTAGATTTTACATTATTCTTGATAATGGATAAATCAAACAGAAGAAAACCATCAGAAGGAAATGGGAGATTTAAATAACACAATAAAGAAACTTGATCCAATCACCCTATATAGGGTACTGTTTTCCTATATAATTTTTTTCCAAGCACAGAGAAACATTTGTGAAATTAATCACACACACTATGCCATAAAACAATTGTCAACAAATTTTTAAGGATCAATATAATGCAAATGATGGTCTTTATAGATCAATTAAGTTAGGAATGAATAATAAGATAACCAAATTTCTAATATTTGGAAATTAACAAACACAAGTCTAAATAACTCAAAGTATTTAGAACTTGAAAATGATGAAATGCCACATATCAAAATTGTTACATTCTCATATCAGAAGTATATGTGCTAAGTATTCACTTAAGAAGTTATATACGTAGAGAGCAAAATAGCCCCTGGCTGGTGTGGCTTTGGGTTTGCAGTGGATTGAGCGTTGACCTGCAAACCCAAAGGGTCACTGGTTCAATTCCCAGTCAGGGCACATGCCTGGACTGCTGGCCAGGTTCCCCTTCATGCAACAGGCAACCACACATTGATGTTTCTTGCCCTCTCTTTCGTCCTCCCTTCGCTTCTAAGAATATATTAAAAAGAAACAAAATGTGGGAGACCCTTTCCTACAAAGTCCTCCCAATCACCCAGATCACAAATGACATGAGTCTGCCAATGCAAGATCTGCCTGGGGAGAGAAAGGGCCTGCAAATCTCTCTAGGGGGAAGTGCCCGGAGCACCTTCCTCTTAGGGTTTTTATTGACGTCAGGTTACACAGTATATGGTATGCATGCAAAGCTCATCAATCACCATCATACAGTGCTGATTACAGAAAATTGATACTGTTTACAGATAACAATGGAAGTAATGCAGAGATCCCCCTTAGGTCAGGCCTGGCCAGACAAGAAGACACCAGGTGGCCATAGGGAGGGTGCATGAGGTCATCCTGTGCTTTGAGCATAAACATCTGGTACACATTAACTAGGGAGACAGAGCAAAACAGGTTCAGGGGATAAAATATAGTTTCCTTAGGCCAGATTGCTCGTGGAAACCTCCTGGCTAACGCTGGGTCATGCTTGCCTCCAGCATTCCCAATTTCCTCATCAAGTCTTACGGGCCCAGTGCTCTGGGCTTTCCTTGCTCGGGGCTACAGTTTCTGAATGAGACCAGGCAGTCTCTGACAACAACAGAAGAAATCTGAAGAAAACAGAAGAAAAGAAATATTAATGATAGATAGGAAAATTAAAAATATAAAAAAATAGGGATTAATAAGGCCAGAAATTGTTTCTTTGAAGAGTTATAGCACTGATAAACTTCAGCCAATAAGGTAACGCCCTGGCTGGGTAGCTCAGTTGGGTTAGAGTGTCATCCTGCTATACCAGAGTTGCAGGTTCAATCCCTTGTCAGGGAATGTACAAGAAATAACCAATGAAAACATAAATAAGTGGAACAACAAACCCATCTCTCCCTTGCTCTCTCTCCCTCTCCTTCTGTCTCTTTCTCATCATTAAAAATGTGAGAAGGCAAAAGTAAACAATATTGAGAATAGTAAAGAAAACAAAATTACAGATACTACAAAAATTACATGGATTATAAAAGGATATTACTAATAACTTCTTGACAATGAAACAAACTTCTTAAAAAAATAAGCTATCAAAACTGATTAAAGGAGATAGAAAACCAAAATAATTTACAACCATTAGGAAACTGAATGCAAACATTTTCCTACAAAGAAAACACTAGGTCTGGCCCTGGTTAGTTGGAGTGTTGTCCCAATACGCCAAGGCTACAGGTTTGATCCCTAGTCTGGGAACATACAGTATCAATCAGTGAATACATAAATGGGTGGAGCAATAAATCAATAATTCTCTCTCCCTCTCAAACCAATACATAAAACAAAATAAACTCTAGGTATGGATGGTTTCATTGAATTTTTCCAAATCTTTGAAGAGCAAATAATTTTATCTTTATAAAACTATCTAGAGACTTACAAAAGAAGAAACTGTCCTTTCTCATTTTACAAGGCCTGTGTAACTTTGATTCCATAATAAGCAGAAATAATCCCAGACAGGAAAATTATAGATCAGATTCCACCCACAGATGGAATCACACAAATCCAAAATAAATTACTGATGCATGTAATCTTGCTATTTATAAAAAAATCACACCAAGTTGGGTTTGCACCCAGGAATGGAAATTTGATTTAACATTAGAAAAGCAATTATTGCCACTCATTACCTTCAGAGGTTAAAGGAGAAAATCAACAATTATGTCATTAGTCACTGGAAAAACATTTGACAAAATTTAACAGCTGATAATGTAAGAAACTCTTAGCAATGTGGAAATAGAAAGTCTTCATCCTCATAAGAAGCGTTCTCAAAAACTACAGTAAATATACTGTATTTGAAAGCATCACTTTTTTTTTAAGATTAGAAGACAAGGGTACCAACTATAACCACACAAATGATGAAGAAAGGATTGATATATTTATGTAAATTAATAATAGGAGCTTCTGTTCACCAAAAGATACCATTAAGAAAAATGAAATGACAAGGTAAAAAACTAGGGAAAAATAATATGCAACATATATAACTGACATGTATCAGTATCTGGTATATATGAAGAACTAAGAAAGATGCAAGTAATACAATGGAAAAATAGGCAAAAAGACTAGAATACTTTACAGAAAACTTCAATAGTCAATAAACATGAAAAAAAGGTTAATCTCATTAGTAGTCGGGGAAATACAAATTAAAATACTACAATGAAGTACTAATAAGCATTAACATTATGGTATTACCATATAATACAGACTATTTTTTGTGTCGTAACTATATTAACTTTAAACATTTTCACAACAATTCTGTGTGATAGTAGAGTAGGCATTAGTATTATTAACTGATAGGCCCTGCATGAGGAAACTCAGAAAGTCTTCAAGTCAGGCAGTATAACTTCTTAAACTTTGCTCTTTTTCAAAATTTTATGACATTTCTACATTTTTTTTGTATTTTTGAAAGAATTTTAGAATCTGCTTGTAAGTTTCTAGAAATGAATTCTGCTGGGTTTATAATTGCAATTGCATTGGATCTATAAATTAATTTGGGAATAACTGACATCTTGACAAAAGGAAATAGTAAGATGCAGGCATAAATTTAAATACAGCAGTAATTGTATTAAATGTAAATGGACTAAAAATTTTTCCTGTTGAAACAAGGAAAGAGCAACCTTCCAATTTTAGACTATCTAGACTCTCCATAAAATGTAGTTATTAATTACAACTGAAAAGGCAGGGATTTCTAGAGCAAAATGTGGAATAGGAATGAACTTGTAGCTGCCAGCTCTCTGTGGCTGAATTCTGAGTAAAGTTTGAAGCAATAAAAGCTGTCCTTTCAGGGCTGTGGATTGGCTTTTAACATGCAAAAGATGGACTTTAATCTCTCTTTGTTGCAGACCTTTTATTTCGAGAAGTCCTGCAGAATGTGCCCTTAAGTAATGCAAATGTAAAGCAAAGAGTCTCTATGGAAGCTGTTTGAAAGCTAAACTGTGCTTTGTTATTGCAAATTGTTTTAAATTCTTGCTACTGTGTGCTTACACCCCAGTTTGGTCTTTTCACAGGAATGGCTGTGGTTAGTTTTCTTCCAAATTATCCGAAAGCAAACAGTTCATCTCTATTCATGAAGAAGTGAGCAAAAATAGGTTTACAATTGTTAATACAAATAAATAATACAATAGTAAATAGTAATGCAAGAATAAACTTTCTTGTACTCACAACCGTAAACAGCCTTTTGCATACTCTTGTATTATTTTTCTTCTGAAGACCACACACTAGTCTCACATAAAAACCTCATTTTCTCTATATTAATATAACTCTGTCCTCTTTGGAAAATAAATACCCTGCTTTATTTTTCTAAAATAGAATCCCTCCAACTGTCCCCCCCCCCCATATTTTCATTACAAATAGCTCCCATTTTATTTGAGAATGTGTCTGTCTGATTGCTCTAAGATGGAAAATATCCTTTTTAATAGATTATCTTCTATCTCTAACTTTCTATAATTTGGGAATGAGGCTGGGAAGTAGGTGATGGAGGGTGATTCAGTAAATCGCATCGCACCACACATATTACCAGTGTCAATGCTAGGTCTGACTATATAAGTTTTTGTTACTGAATGGTCTAGACAGTCTAAGGATTAGAGTTAA
Source organism: Noctilio leporinus (assembly GCA_004026585.1). NCBI lineage: Eukaryota > Metazoa > Chordata > Mammalia > Chiroptera > Noctilionidae > Noctilio > Noctilio leporinus. Next base: position 46,129 of record PVIW01008005.1, on the reverse strand, counting down.
GAAAAGCTGTAGAGATAGAAAAGTACAGGTTGTGGTATAAACAAGGGAGGGCTTGACTTGGGGGTAGAAATTCCATCTCAGTGGCTTAAAATTGGTCATTCACTAGCAGATAAAGGTCTGTTAGCAGGAAACACACGCAAGATTATTAAGCATTTAGTTTGTCTTTTTGTCATTTATGGCCTTTCCAGTTATTCAGTAAAAAAAAAAAAAAAAAGTATGACTCAATCGCTGCCTCAAGGAGTTTAAACTAGATGAGAGACAAGACAAAGAAACACACATGCAGCCAGCAGAGGACAGGCCATGAAAAAGTGCCCGTTCGTGTGGTTCAGCCATAATTTCGGACAAGAGCAATTCTGCACAAGGCACGAGTGGGAGACAGGCTTTGGAACAAGACACATCTAGGCTCCAAACTCAGGTGTGCGCACAACATAGCTGTGTGACCTTGTGCACGTCTCACCAGCCTCGTCTACAGTTAGCTGCAAAAATGACTCTAATAAGGTCCAACAAGTCTCTCAGTTGTGCCGAGGGCAAAATCGTGCTAATTCGACAAAGAGCTTGACACACAGGTATCTAGATCCCGCTTCTCTTTCCTCCCCGACTCGTTCCTACAGCAGGAGGGAGTGATTCGAGCAGAAAGACACGGCTGACGGGAGGCAGCTTCGTTTCAGCCCGCGCCCCCTCCCCAGCCCCGGGCCTCAGGTTCCGGGCCGCCCTGTGGACTCGGCTGAGGGCACCGAAGCGGGTGGGAGCATCTGCTAAACGTAAACACAGACGCCATCGAGAGTTCAGATTCCGTCTAGCCACCGGACTTCCGTGCCCCACCGATGCCCCCCCACTCATCCGCCCGCCGTCAGTTTCCCCAGCTGTAAAATGGGGGTTCACCCTCTCCACTCCCGAGAACCTGCCTGACCTAACGCTGTGAGAAAGGCAAGAGGGAATCGAGAGTTGCTCGCCCGCAGCCCCACCAGGTCTTCCTCCCACTTCAGCTTTGGCCTTTTGTACCGGCCCCACGTGACCCGCCCGGCTGGCTCTTCCCTCCTACTCCTTCCCGCCCTCCTGCCTTTCCCAGCTCTCGACCCCGCTATTCCCGCTCGTCGACCGCTCCCCTCCCGCTCTCCCTCTCCCTCCTCCTCCCTCTCTTCCCTCCTGGGCTGTTCCCGCTCCCTCCCCCAGGCAGCCGTTCCCTCGCGACGCTTCCCCTCCCCCCGCGGCTGTTCCGCTGCCTCGCCTCCCCTCCCCCCGCCAGAGCTCACTGTCTCCAAGATGGCGGCTGTGTCAGTTTGGGGCATCTCCGCGGTCGGATCCGGGGCTCCGGGATCCCGGCTCTCTTCCTCCCCAGTAAGTAGCCGAGGGGCCACCCCTGACCCTCCCCGGCCCTCGAGCCTGAGGCTGAGCCGCTCTGGGGCCTGCTCAGCCACCTTGCGGGGTCGGAGGGCCGCTGCAGGCCCCATCGCGGCCTGCGCCGCCTCCCGCTGCTCTGCGCCAGGCCTCGGGCTGGGGCGCCGCGGCCGCCCCCTCGCGCCCAGCCGGCGCCGGACTCCCCCCCCACCCTGCGCCCCGCGCGCAGGAAGCCCAACGCTCCCGCCGCCCGCCTGCTGGCCGGGCGCAGCCTGGGGTGCCTGCGGGTGGGCGGGTGGCGAGCGGCGGCCCAGGCCGCGGAGCCTGGGGCTGGGTTGTGCCGGCTGGCCCGCTCTCCCTCGGGGGCGCGCCCACGGTCTTGGCCCCACCTGCGCCCGGCGCCTGCAGCCCCAGCCGGCCGCGGCCCCTCCTGCCCGCGCTCCCCGGCGCTCGCTCTCCGGCTCGGGCCGGGTGTGCAGAGATCCCAGCGGGGCTGTGGCGGCAAGTGGGGGTGACAGGCTGGCGGGTGTTGTGGTGCGGAGGAGGCAGCACGTGTGGTGTTGTGTCTGTCGGGCTGTCAGCCGGGGCGCCGGAGGGGAGGCGGCGGGCTGCTGTCAACCGTCGGCCGGTTTGGACAGGAGCTGCCCGACCTGTCAGGCTTCCCCGGGCAGCCTGCGCGCCCTAAACCCTCCTTGGAAGCAGCCTCCGTGGAGTTTAGGATTTGAAGGGGCTGGGAGTGGGAGATACGCTGCTCCCAACTCCTTGACGGGATTTCGTTGTTAACTTGGTGCTCAGGTTCTGTTTCCATCGAATGGGAACAGCCTACCGGTTGGCAAGCGGCTGGGTTGGTGCTGTTTCAAGTTTTTCAAGTTTCTCGCTCTTTTAAAAAGAGAGCGCGAAGATGTGTTTGGGGGTGGGGAATGGAGACGGGGAAGGACTGTCGGAAGCGAGTGGTGCTTTCGCTCCGGCGGCCGGTGTACTTGCAGTGTTGAAAGATCCGATCTGCAGGCGCTTTACTCTCGGAAGACCTGGCGACTCTTGAAAAATCCCTGCCGTAGAGACAGTGAGTAACTGTCATTCATTCTCTTACCTGCGAGCTTGTCAATTAGGACGTTCCGGCGTCTTCAACGCGAGTTGTAGCTTCTCAGCTAGTTTAACGTTAATCTCTACATAATGAACTTCCGAGAAATAATAATACTGTGATCTTTATCCTCTTGAGACTCTCACCAAAATGAGGCATGGCGCTCTCTGGGGGCTTCATTTTAATCGGCTAATTTACAAATAAATCTTGGCTCAGGTGTGAGTGTTCAGTTCAGCCATTTCTTTCCTATCAGAGCTAATAGTACGATCCCATTCTGGGTATCTTTTGGTTTTCCTTTGGATTTTAATGTCACTCATAGGAATAATTGCTGTGGGAGCTATTTTTCCAGCATTGTTTATGTTGTAAATGCTCCTCAGAATAAGAGTAGAGATCTGAAAACACACTTAAGTTAGTTAAATTTATTTTTGAAGCGGAGGAGTTACATAGGTTGAGAGTTTATTATTTTGGTGATTTTTGAAAAAGATTTTTATCTGCTAGGTTCTCTTGTCTGAAAGAATACTAGTGACTGGTCCTGCGGAGACGGTATGTTTTTGTTTTATTCGTTAATGTTCATTTTAGGACAGCAGGTCTTGTATCTGTATGAGATCTTTTTAGAACCACAAACAAGGAATTCATTTTTTTCTTACCTTTGCTATGTAATGTGCACATTTGAGCACAGTGATTCTGGGCCTTTCACATTTCTAGTGTATCTGTAGATTGGTTATGAACATTTTCACTGTTGTTACTCCTTCAGATATTTTGAATATTAGTATTTTAGTTTGGGTATGAGAAGCTATTGTCATGTAATTCTTAAAGTTTGAATAAAATTGTACTAAAAAATTTAAGCACTTTTCACACTTGACTCTTTTCAGTATTTTAATTTCCATTTGGAAGTTTAAAGGTAATTTGTACTTAAAATGTGAACTCGGTCTGTGTAAATTGTATTTGTTGTTGTTTTAGTGCATGAAATAGTTAAAATTTTCTCTGTGGTTTTCTGTCTATCTTCCTGACTTTTTATCCAGTTTGAATGTCTGGAATTTTAAACGATGAAAGAATCACTCTTACTTTCATTCCAGGATTCTTTCTACTAATCTAGATAACTCACTGAAGGGCTGAATAGTTTCTTGGAGAAAGATGTTAAGGAAGAGTATCAGTTCATAGCCTGTGAGCAGAGTTTGTGGAGTAGAGATAGCCAACACCCTCTGGTTATTTGTAACCTAAGGTTATTCATAGTGCATCTCATTTTGTTTCCTCATTTATATACTAATTATTTATATATTTCTTTTTTTTTATCCCAATGATTTACATACTTGATTGCTTTGGAATGTTGATAGAAACATGTTAACGCATTGTTGACTGGCAATTTTATACAAAAACTAATGCAAGTGCAAACTGAGTTAACTTGTGTAGCAAATTACATCCATCTGTTCATTAACACATCATTGGCAATTTTATAGCAAAGCTAATGCAAGTGCAAGCAGGAGTTAACTTGTCATCCAGTCAACAACGTTTTTTCATGACTGGTCAGCAATGTGTTAAAACTATAGGTGCTTAATAAGTGTTTGCTGTGTGATTGTTTTTAAAGAGTAGGATGTTTCAATTATAGCTTATTCACAAATAGGGCCATGATAGAAAATTGACTTTGTTTTAATTGTTTTTCAGGCATAAGATGCACATTATCCTGCTGGAAATGAGATGTTCTTGAGTTTGTACAACTTTATGAAGAGACCCATGTGTGATGCTATTGAAAAACTTATTGGGAAGTTTGAAGACATTTCAAATAACAGGTGGTTTTGGTTTCTGAAATAAAGTGGGGAGGCATTCCATCTTGGGGAAGGAGGAAGGACTTAGGCCAGAAAACTTGTATGCTATGGTTAACTGGTTCCCAGCCTCCGAGAATGTTGTTTTCCATGGTGTAAAACTTACTCAGCATCAGGATAAGGGATAACGACTCTATGGATATACGAATCCTTCACCATGGTAAAACTCGCTAACCCACTGTATACGGAATGGATTTTGGAGGCCATCAAAAAAGTGAAGAAGCAGAAACAGCGCCCTTCGGAAGAAAGGATATGCAATGCAGTGTCTTCATCCCATGGCTTGGATCGGAAAACTGTTTTAGAACAGTTGGAGTTGAGTGTTAAAGATGGAACAATTTTAAAAGTTTCAAATAAAGGTCTCAATTCCTATAAAGATCCTGATAATCCTGGGCGAATAGCACTTCCTAAACCTCGAAACCATGGAAAATTGGACAATAAACAAAATGTAGATTGGAATAAACTGATCAAGCGGGCAGTTGATGGCTTGGCTGAGGCCGGTGGCTCAACTTTGAAAAGCATTGAACGATTTTTGAAAGGTCAGAAGGATGTGTCTGCGTTATTTGGAGGCAGTGCCGCTGCTGGTTTTCACCAGCAGTTACGATTGGCTATTAAACGTGCTGTTGGCCATGGCAGACTCCTTAAAGATGGCCCTCTGTATCGGCTCAACACTAAGGCAGCCAGTGTGGATGGGAAGGAGAGTTGTGAATCTCTTTCCTCTTTACCTCCAGTGTCACTCCTTCCACATGAAAAGGATAAGGTGAGAATGGTGTATGCATCAATGTTCATAGAGCTGGTGATATAGCATGCTGTGAAGTCGCATTTCTAGGAAGTAATATGGAAGTTGCACAAGCTTTGTGTTTGGAGATTGGTGAAATGATGAGCTCTGGTTTTTTTACTGGCAAGTTCTAGCTGTAAGACTTCAGTAGATGCTGATTGCTCTGATACTTTGAGATAGTTGATGCCTAAGAGTTAGAAGTGTAGACCATTGATCTACCTAAAGGAACATGATTAGTTTAGAATTGAAAAAGCAGTATACAACTTTAAAACTGTTATATAAAAGTTCTTAATGCAGTATGCTGGAAGTTAATGAGCAGCCAAGTAAATGCTGAAGACATGAATTTGAAAGGAGGTGACCCTTAAGCACCTGTATTCTTCTTTTGCCATTTTGCTGCAGATTAGATAGGAATGAAACTCATTCTCCTGACCCATAGTAATAGCTAAACCAATTTAGCAATTCTTATTTTTGTTTGTATTTCAACTTTCTGTGGTATATTCTTTGCATAGCATAAGTCCTGAATGTCATTATTTATGACAGGTATAACTCTGCATGGGTTAGGAATACACCATCCTATTTGGTAAAGGTCTGGGGACTTGGGACTTTTAATGCACAGATGATATAACTTCCTTTGCTATGTTTTATGCTGTTACTTTGTGCAGTTGAAAGTGTGCCTTCTTAACTGTAAGTTTTGGCCCTTAAGTAGATATTTGAGAATGAGAAGAATTTTATTAATAGCTGTTTCTCTACATTGACCTAGTGTCCTAGCTATGTATTTATTTCAATTATTCTGATTTGTAGTTTTGTGGCAAGTGAAGTAATTTAGGTTGTACATCTTGTATGCAATAGTAAAATATTTTGCTTAAGATCATGGAATCTACTTCTAGAATGAGAAGATTGTAAAGTTAACATTGACTATAATTAAAAACAGTTGATATTTTATCTAAGTTGACTGCAGTTAACACCCAACTATAGAATTTTTGTTTAAATAATTGTAAATAGTACATTTTGTCCACATTTTTAGAGCTCTATTTTAGGATTAAATTTTTACTGTGAACTTTGAAATAAAACATTACCTTACTTTTATTACCCTTAAAATGAATCTGATAGAGAATTACATTCATAAAATGGCTGTGTATCATTTAAGCATTTATTAGAAGTGTGTTATTGAATATTCAAGGTGAACAAGTATTAACTAAAATGCTTTATTCTTTTCAGTGCTATAAGAACTCTTATTTGGCCCTGGCTAGTGGCATAGTGGATAAGGCACCGGCCTGCGAACCCAAGGGTCGCTGGTTTGATTCCTCAGCCAGGGCACATAACCAGGTTGTAAGCCAGGTGTCCAGCCAGGTCCTTAGCCGGAGGCAGGTGAAAGACAACCATACATTGATGTTTCTCTCCTGCTCTGCCTCTCTCCCTTCCCCTATCTCTGGAAATAATTAAATCTTAAAAAAAAAAAAACAAAAAAAACAACTATTTGTGAGAACTGTTTCTTAATCGCATATGGCCTGAAGTGAAAATAAATATAACCATTGATTCCTACAGCTGTTTTAAAATGATTTACAAATTATCTGCATAGAAATGAAATAATTTATAGTTTAGAATGCATTCAATGTCATATCTGTGGACTGGGTATTATAAATTCTTGTTGGAACACCCGAATGCTTTCTTGTACTATAATTTCCCTTACTTGAGTTAGATATTTTATTACTTTAAAAAATATATGTAGTATCAATTGTGCAGTTTTTAAAAACTGACTTTATTTATTTGCTTTTAGAGAGAGGGGAAGAGAGCAAAAAAGGGAGAGAAACACGGGTGTTTGAGAGATACATGATTAGTTGCCTCTCACACATTCCCAGCTGGGGACCTGGCCCACAACCCTGGCTTGTGCCCTGACTGAGTGTTAAATTAGAGCCTTTTCTGCTCAGAGGCTGGTGCTCAATTCACTGAGCCACACCAGCTAGGGCAATTGTGCATATTTTCAAAAGGTAGTCAGTTTAGTGTAGTGCAGTGTAGGACAAATCTGAGTTCTGTTACCCTAGGATTTTACTTTTGAAAGGGAATTGAAGAACCATCTAACCCAGCAATCCTTATTATGCAGCTGAGCTGAATTTCATCTACAACAGTAGAGATCTGATGGTGTGCTTTGGTTAGAAATATGTCTTTGGTTACATAACTTGAGAAGCATACATTTGGGAAAATTGAATTTTGTTGAGTAGACTTCTGTGTACGGTCTTATTAGAAAACTAATTTCAAGAGTTGATGGGATATGTTTATATTTTTAAATGTAGCCTTATTTTCAGTAGTGAATTTCCCAACTGGCTTTCCCCAAAGATATGAAAAGTTCACATTCAATATCACAATACAGTGAACTGTAGGATGAGGAATTTATTCTTTCTCTAAACAGATTACAGTGTATGTTTCCTCTTACTGTGTTTTAACTACTTTCATCCCTCTTTTAAACTACCCAGTGGATTTCTATGTGGAATTCATTGACTTGCTGTTGTGAACCTAGATATTCTAAATAAAAATTATTCAGTGTATTTTTTTACGGTGATGGAGAATGCTAAGTGTAGATCAGAAGTAGCTTCACTTACAGACATTTATTAATTCAAATAGGTATTAGATACTTTCATAGTATGGGCCAGGCACTGCTTAAAACTGAAATGGCTTGGAACTGTAGAGTTATCTTCTCTGGAATACAAATATATCTCACCTATGGGGTGAGAAATGAAATTCAGGGATTATATGGACTTGAGCAAGTTTCTCTTTACTTGTTTTTTGTATCAATTCTAACTCATTCATTAATTTCAGTCAGCTTTAGGAAGGAACCGTAGACCTGTGTGTTGATTTTCAGCAGTTGAATGGTTTTTGTTCTTTTCAGTGAGATGAGCAGTGTAGAAATATTTTTGAGTTTTTGTGAGGATACTTGAACTTAAGTATGTTTTCACATTGATAGATAGGAGAAACTGTGGGATACTGTGATTTAAAAGTTTTTTCTGTATTCTAAGAGAAATATCTGAGCTAGCATTAGGTATGGTAGTTTATGGTGAACTTATTCATTTATTTAACTTAATGATGTATTTATTATGTGCCAGGCATTACTTTAAAGCTAACTTGGTTAACTCATTGAATTCTCATGCAACTCAGTGAGTATAGGTACTGTTATTTTACAGATGAAGAAACTGAGACATAAAAGAAGTTAAGTACCTTGTCCAAGTCAGGTATCAAGTGCTAGAGCCAGGATTTAAACTTGGGCAGTCTGACTTCAGATTCATTGTACAGCTATACCTACTGCTTCTTAGGAGTTATGTGCAACTCCTATCACTGCACTCAAATATATAATTGTGAATGTTCTTGGTGTTAACTTCATAGCACATTCTCTAATTTTTGAAGGACACATTTCTACCTCTCCTTGTACACTTACTATTGATGCCCCTTTTTTTTGTCCATCATAGAATAAATTTTAAAACTGACTTTGAATCAGTAATAAGAATATTATCATAGTCCTGGCTGTTGGCTCAGTGGAATGGTGCCAGCCTGTGAACCCAAAGGTCGTTGGTTTGATTCCCAGCCAGGGCACGTAACCAGGTTGCAAGCCAAGTCTCCAGCCAGGCCCATAGCTGGAGGCAACCTTACATTGATGTTTCTCTCTCTTTTTCCCTCCCTTCTGCTCTCTCTAAAAAATAAATAAAATCTTAAAAAAAAAATTGTCAGAAACCAAAGATTATGAATCTAGTTTTGTATACGTGAGGTCCATGAAAAGTAGTTTATCTGCATAACATTTTGTTTTACGTTTTAAAAATAATTTCTAAGTTTATTAATTTTATTTCAGTTGTCACTGAAGTTTCATCATTTGCAGTTTAGGAGTGGATGCATGGCTGTGATAGAGTGCTTTTATTTGAGGCAAAATGTTGTTTTCCCCTAAATTGTGGGATACAGTAGTGTATAACTGGCTTAAATAACAACTTCATCCTTGTAAATTTCTTTTATTTTTTTGAAATATAAGTATCACTGTAACATAACGCGCTCATTTACTTCATTTAGAATTCATTTAGCAAACATTTTGCTGCTACCATCAACAGTGCATTTAGGATCTAGGTCCTGTTATGGATTAAGGCAGACAATGTAGAGTCCAAATTATTTTGTTGCTGGTATTTGGCATTTTACATTTATGAAATAAGTGAGATCTTAGGTTTTTGGTGTAGAGGTACTGATTAGAATAGAATTATGTTTTAAAGTTTTTGGAAGTTAAAAATGATAGTTTTGATTGAACTATTTGTAAGTGGCCTGTAATTTATAGTAAAATTGTTTCACATTTGTTAGACTAGTGATATTACAAAGCTGTTTATACTTATAAACTGTGTATTCAGTATCCTGTCACTATGATATACTTTTCGTAAGTGTTCATGCTGTTAAATTCAGGGATGTGTTAACTGCTTGGCAGAATGATTGATCACTTAAAGCAGCAACACAGTTACAAACCATCTGAAAGAGATGTTACAAAAATGTTGAGAAGGGATAAATCTGTAGTAAATAAGTGGACAAAATTCTCAACTCAAAGTACATATTAAGATTTATTTAAAAAATGAGAGCAAGCAAGTGTATTTTGTATTAATTGGAAAACTTTGGGGGAAAGTTTTTTTTTAAACTTACAAGTTTTAATTCTTATGGAGGAGGGAATGGAAAGTTGTTTTTTTTTTTTTAAAGATTTTATTTATTATTTTTAGAGAGAGGGATAGGGGGGAAAGAGACATCATGTATGGTTGCCCTTTACCTGCCTCCAGCCACATACCTGGCTGGAGACCTGCCTTGCAACTTGGTTATGTGCCCTGGCTGGGGAATTGAACCAGCAACCTTTGGGTTCGCAGGCTGGTGCCTTGTCCACTGTGCTATCAGCCAGGGCCTGGAAGATTTCTTTTTAAGTAAAAAGGGTTATTTTAGAATTACCCTAACCATACATAGTGAACTTTTATTTTTGTGTGTCATGGCAAGGACATAGTGACATGGATAATGTAAATTAGATTTTGCAATCGACTAATCTCGATAATTACAATTTTTATACATTTTTCGCATCATTGTTTATATAATATTTTGGTGATTCTGAAGGTTCTGTGCCCCGAGAAGAAGCTGGCTAGAAATAAAAATTTGTTACTACAAGTCATTGAAGTAGATTAAATATATATGTGGTTAAAAATTGACTGTCTCAGCAGACTTGTTCATATTAAAAAGGACAAGAAACAAATTTAAAAATAATTCTGGCAGAGATATATTTGCAGTGAGACCTATGTTTAAATACAACAAACTCTACAGATATCTTTTTGGTCTTCTAGTTAGTGCATAAACTCTGTGTTGTTTTGGTAATTTTCAGCCCATAACATACTCTGAAAGAAAACTTGAACCACTGAATAACTTTTGGTTTAGTCATTGCTAATCAAAAGTACTATACCCAGAACTTCTATGCATATACCTAAACATTTTTCTTTTTCTTTCTTTTTTTTTTAAAATATTATTTATTATTTTCAAAGAGAGGGGAAAGGAGAGAGGCAGAGAGGGAGAGAAACATCAATGTATGGTTGTCTTTCACCTGCCTCCAGCTAAGGACCTGGCTGGAGACCTGGCTTGCAACCTGGTTATTGTGCTCTGGCTGCGAATTGGACCAGTGACCCTTGGGTTCTTAGGCCGGCGCCTTATCCACGGTGCCACCAGTCAGGGTCTAAACATTTTTCTTATACTTACAGTTATTGGCACTTTACTTTTCTTTGTGGAACTTTTAATAAATTAATAAAATAAAGAGAAGAAATTAATTAAGACATCAGGTGCTACAAATTGCTTCAGGAATAGAGCTCTAGAGGTTCTAAAATCTTTACCTCTGTCTTTGCCCATTATCAGTAGGTCAAGAGAATGTAAGCAGATGCTTATAGAAACCTATTAATAGCTAACATTTGTTAAGGGCTGGCAATGTGTTGACCATTGTTCTGAGTGCTTTAACAGGTACTTTCTTACTGAAGTCTCAGAAGAAATTTATAGTGTTAAGTTTTATAGGCATAATACATTTACATAATAGTTCTTTAATAACATTTAATAATACATATTTTCATTATTGCTTCTCATAAAACATCAAATGGAAAATGAATGTGTGCAAAATACATTATTTTTATCCTTAATCTTGCTGCCTGTTTTTTTATTTAGTTCATTCTGACACAGGGACCAGCACTGCTTTACATTACATTTTAACTTACATTTATTTTAATAAATAAAAATAAAAATACAACCTGGGTATGTGCCCTGACTGGGAATCAAACTGGTGACCCCTGGATTCATAGGCCAGTGCCCAGTCCACTGAACCATACCAGCCAGGGTTACATTTATTTTTTTTTAAAGATTTAATTAATTTATTTAGAAGGGAGAGGGAGAGAAACACTGATGTGTGAGAGATATACCTATCAGTTGCGTCTTGCACACCCTTAATTTGGGGGCCTGCCTGCCAGGCTGTGCCCTGACAGGAATCCAACCAACAGTCCTTGGGTTCACAGGCCAGTGCTCACTCCACTGATTCACACTAGCCAGGGCTAAAATATAGAATAATTCCTATATTCTGGTACAGTTGTTTAACAGTTGGCTGCTCAGGGTGGAGTCAGTTCACAAAGGATCTGTAGCAAATGAATTAGACCAATAGCAACTTCAACTCTTCTGCTTTTCCCAGCTTGAGTGGGATTACTACTTCTTCAGCTACAGCTGGTTCCCAGGAATATCTAGGCTGTTTCGTTCTGGTTTTACTTTGACAGGAAAGTCATAGTCCCCAACAGATGGCTTTCATCAGCACTATACATAACTCTGTAAATTCATATTCAGAGGATGATTTTCAACTTCATTAGGGAACAGGTGAGAAAACAGTTCATAGTAAGGGTTGAAATTAAGTATAGAGGTTATAATAGTGTAACATTTAGATTTGCAGAATGACATTCTGGGTCAGCGTATTTAACTGCCAGCAATTTAAAATAAAAAGACTTCCTAAGAAAAAATGAATCAGGTTGTAATGTTGATTAAGGTTTATTTTATAGATGAATTGGTTATGTTATATTTTCAAAGTACAGATAATTTCTTAGAAGAAGTGGGTCTTATGCATTTTGTAAATTTTATAGCAGTCTTGGATAATAATGATTCTAATTTTATTTCACAAATAGAGAAACTGAAGGCCAAGGAGATTTAAGTGTTTTGTTGCATGCTGCATAGCAAGTTAATCAAATCTGGGAGAAGTGCTCAGGCCCTTCTTGTTTCTGTGCTTTTTTTCATTAGGCTGTAATATTGCTTTATAATATTAGAGCAATGAGTACAAACTGATGTATCCAGAACATTATTTCTTCATGGAAACCTGAAGAATGAAATCCTGGTCTAGAGAATTTTGGTGGTTTTTATAAGCCACAAATATGTAAATTTGGTTATTTCAGTGTTTGAAGATAATTGGATATTCTAGAAATCAAAACAGTTTTTTGGGGGTTGGGGAAGACTGCTTTCTTTTTTCGTTCTTCCTTTCTTTATTAAAAGATGTCTTGCCCTGGCTGGTAGCACAGTGGATAAGGTGCCGGCCTGCGAACCCAAAGGTCGTAGGTTCGATTCCCCAGCCCAGGCACATAACCAGGTTGCAAACCAGGTCTCCAGTCAGGTTGTGGCTGGAGGCAGGTGAAACACAACCATACATTGATGTCTCTCTCCCTCTCTGCCTCTTTCCCTTCCCCTCTTTCTAAAAATAATGAAATAAAATCCTTTAAAAAAAAAAAAATGAAGTCTTTATCTGTTAGATGCAAATCATTTAAAAAATTTTTTATTTTTAAAATATATATATTTTAAAGATTTTATTTATTATTTTTAGAGAGAGGGGAAGGGAAGAGAGACATCAATGTGTGGTTGCCTTTCACCTGCCTCCAGCTATGGACCTGGCTGGCAACCTGGTTGTGTGACCTGGCTGGGAATTGAACCAGCGACCTTTGGGTTTGCAGGCTGGCACCTTATTCACTGTGCCACCAGCGGGGCTGGATGCAATCATTTTAAAAAAGATTTTGTTCATTATTTTTAGAGAGTGGGAAGGGAGGAGAGGGAGGAAGAAGGGGAGAGAATCATCAATGTATAGTTGCTTTTCATCTGCCTCCAGCTATGGACCTGGCTGGAGACTTGGCTTGCAGCCTGGTTATGTGTCCTGGCTGGGATTCGAACCAGTAACCTTTGGGTTTGGAGGCTGATGCTCAATCCACTGAGCCACACCAGCCAGGGCTGGAAGACTGCTTTCTTATTGCCCAAATTAGAGGAATTAGAATGTCTCCTTATGTGTTTACCTAAATGTTAAGAGAATACATTGAGCTACCTTAATGCAGGAAGAAAAAGTACCCCTTAAGTTTTGGGGAAAAAAATGTCCACTTATAGTTAAGTCTGATGATCAGAAAATCTACAACACAGATGACCTTCGAGTGACTTGGATAATTGGTTAGAACTTAAAAAATTTTAATACTGACACAGCTACATGTCTTTCTAATAATCAGTGGTTATTCATATGAAAGGCATTATTAACTAAGTATGGGTGGATTAAGAATATAGTCTTACCACTCATTGTTATGCATAGTTAGTATCTTCATTTGGGGTGATTTGTAATACCAGTACACAAACCTTACAGGGAAGGCAGTAGACAGCAGATCATGTTGGCTATTTTGGGTCTTTATGGTAACAGTTCATCTCTGCAATATTTTGTCATAAAACTTAGCAAATAGAATAGTGGCAAATAAAGGTTAAGATTTGGGACAATTATAAAATAATTGGATGGTTTAAAGATTATTGGCAAAACTTATTAAGGAGAAAATGACTCCTTATAAAAAATCTGACACCCAGTCCTGGCTGGTGGCATAGTGGATAGGTGCCTGCCTACGAACCCAAAAGTCACAAAAGTCGCTGGCTTGTTTGCCAGCCAGGGCATGTAACCAGGTTTCAAGCCAGGTAGGTCTCTGGCCAGATCCGTACCTGGAAGCAGGTGAAAGGCAACCATACATTGATGTTTCTCTCCTTCTCTGCCTCTCTCCCTTGCTCTCTCCCTGGAAGTAATCAAATCTTAAAAAAAAAAAATGTCACAAAACTTAAAAAAAAATCTGACATCTAAAAAGCTTAAAGTCTTTGTATATGAGAAAAACAGCTAATTTCCTTTGCTGTTTACCTTTTGTGCGAAAGAGTGGATTCTATGTCTGTAGGGTGTTATGCTTCTATGACAAACTGATTTTTTCCTCCAGTAAATTGTGAACTGTCCTTGACCTAGGAGAGCTGCTTAGTGTTGGTTATTAGTTCTTTCTGCTTAGTAGAGTGCAGGTTTTTCTTTTTTCTTAGTCGTTGGCCTATAGTGAAGCATTTAACTCCTGAATTTTCTAGAACCTATAACAGATCTTTTGTATGTGTTGAATGGAATGCTGTACTTCAGTGATCTCTCAACTTTTCAGGACATCTTTATTGAACAGTTTAGATTCTCTTTCACCATTTTCCTGCTTTATTTCAATTTCATTTCTTCTCATGCAAGTCAGTTTTTCTTTAATTTTATAACATAAATCTAAAGCCCTGTTCTTTCTAAAGCAGATATCTTGGCATAGAGTCGACTCTAGAATTGCTAGGGGAGCCTTAAGATGTAGTAAAACACCAAACCAGTTAAATCAGACTCTAGCAGTGGGGTCCAGATTTCATTTTGTTTTAAGCCTCTGTGTGCATTTAATGTACAGCCAGGGTTGAGAACTGCTGTAACACTTAGAACCCTCATCTCTGTAGTGGAAAGTGGCTGAGGAAGTCAGGTCAGGAGTAGCTACTTTTTACCTAATAACTGAGTTTCAGACAACTACAGGAAATAACATCACACCTACTTTCATGAGTAACACTTGGAACCCAGGGCAGTGTACTTCTGGAACCTAAATTTTGTTTAATCCTACACCCTGACAGGAACTGCCTTGAGCTTCCATCTTCCTCTCTTCTAACTTCTAATGCACCTGCTCTGTTATCTCATCAGGTCCCAGACAATAGAGTGTAGTTGAGAGAAGGTCCCCTTGATTCTGAAGGGATGCTCCGTCCCTCCCCTCAAATGCCCTTTCTTCCAACTACTTGGGGTTATGGTTTATCACCTCAGTTACTCACTTTACTCGGCATCTCGTCAACAAATCCAAAACCTTGAAGTTAAGCCAACCATTTTCTTCACCTGCTCTAATGTGGGGCTGGTTATAATTTTGAAGAAAATTGTACAAACCATGTGGCGAGGTGCCACTTAGAAATTTGTGGCCTTTAATCTCCGCTCAGTCCTTTGCTTGGGGGAGTGGTGACGTATGTCTGTGTCTGTAGTCTCTTGCAGCAGTTTAGTATTTCCTCCAACTCTTTTACCTTTTTTCATTTTTTAATAGACACTGCCATGTCCTACTTCTTAGAAAAGAGTCTGTCTGGTTTTATGAGCTTATTCAACTTATACCTTTCTCACACTAACCTAAGAACACCTGTACTTATCTTTTACCCCTTTTGCTACCTTTTCAGAGAATGTGAACGAAGTGTCTTGTCTAGAGCTAATTTCGCCGTGTATGTGCAAGATCCTGTCATTTCCGGCCTCATGTTCTCAGTCTTTGCACTCTTTGCCCCTTAGCGTGGGAACGTCTCTCATCAAAATAGACTAAAGATAAACAAAAACACCACTGCAGATTCTTCTGTCCATCTATATACATCCTATCTGTTTTCTTCTCTTCATTTTGAAGCTTCTTGGGAAAAGACAAAATCTGTATTCATTCCCAATCTGTTGTAAACTGGCCTTTGGCTCTAGAGCACCATTTAGAGCTCTAGTGGTCAGTTTTCAGTCTGTCTTCTTACCTGGCCTCTCAGCAGCATTTGGCATTTGTTGACTGTATTCTCTCCTCACATGACCTGTGGAATGGTTCTCTTCCGAGGTGTCTTCCCTGCTCCTTCCATCTTTCTGGTAATTCATTTTCAGTTTATTGACTTTTTTCTTTGCCTTTTAAAAAATCCTACTTGTTGGATTCCCTAAGATTATATTCTTTACCCACTTATTGTTATTTCATCTTCCTGACTTATCTCTCAACTATACTAAATTCATATCTGAATCCAAACCTCTGTTGTTTATTCTGGACTTACCTCACTGTGTTTTGTCTTAACTCAGTCACTTCAAATTCATGATGACCAGGTGGAATTTGTCACCTTCCTCTAACTTGCTCTTCTGATTTATTTTCTTTTTAGGTTACAATGGGGATTTAAAATTTTTTTAAAGATTTTATTATTTTCAGAGAGAGGGGAGGGAGGAAGGCAGAGAGGGAGAGAAACATCAATGTATGGTTGCCTTTCACCTGCCTCTAGCTATGGACCTGGCTTGCAATCTGGTTATGCCTTGACTGGGAATTGAACCATCGACCTTTGGGTTTGCAGGCTGGTGCCTATCCATTGTGCCACTAGCCGGGGCTTCTCTTCTGATTTCTTGAGGTGGGAAGCATTGCCATTGACTCTGATTACTAAAACAAATTTTGGTGTTACCGCCTACACCTCATTTGCACCTGTTTTGAATTCAATTCTAATTCCTCCACAATCCTTTATATCCTTTTAACATCTCTTTTAATTAGCCTCTTCTTCATTCCAGCTGCTACTCTTAGTGCAGGTTTTTGTAATTTTTCTCCTTATTTACCTCAGAAGCTTCCTCATTGGTTTTCCTTCCACCAGCATCATCTCCTTCCAGTCCCCATTATTGCCAGGAATGATCTTATTAAGAAGTGATTAAGAACACTGGCTCAAGAACTAGACCATCTGGATATGCATCTCATATTGGCACTGCTTGTTTTATGACCCTGGGTAATTGGTTTAATCTTTGCCACAATGCTTTCTATAAAATGGGGATAATACAGTACCTATGTCATAATGAAGTTGTGAAGATTTATTCATTATTTTTTAGAGAGAAGGGCAGGGAGGGAGGAAGAAAGGGAGAGCAACATAAGTGTATATAGTTGGTTGCCTTTCACCTGCCTCCAGCTACAGGCCCTGCTGGAGACCTGGCTTGCAGCCTGGTTATGTGCCCTGGCTGGGAATCGAACCAGTGACCTTTGGGCTTGCAGGCCGGTGCCAATCCACTGAGCCACCAGCCAGCGCTTGAAGTTGTGAAGATTTAATGAGTCAGTACACATCAGTGTTGTCTAATAGAGCTTTGTGTGATGGTGGAATGCTCTGTATCTGCTCAATACAGATGGTTGACTAAAAAACTGCATTTTAAATTTAATTGTAATTTACTTGAAGACCATCTATGCCCAGTAGTTTACTGGACAATACAGACTATAAATGTTAGCTGTTATCGTCATCTTTCTTTCTTTCTTTCTTTCTTTTTTTTTTTTTAGAGATTTTATTTCATTATTTTTTAGAAAGAGGGGAAGGGAAAGAGGCAGAGAAGGAGAGAGACATCAGTGTATGGTTGCGTTCCACCTGCCTCCAGTCACAGACCTGACTGGAGACCTGGTTTGCAGCCTGGTTATGTGCCCTGGCTGGGGAATCGAACCTGTGACCTTTGGGTTCGCAGGCCGGCGCCTTAACCACTGTGCTACCAGCCAGGGCTTCATCATCTTTCTAAAATTAAACTTACTCCCCTTTTAAAAATCCTTTTAGTGCCATTTCCCCTTCTCACCTGAAGACATGCTTTTTTATTTTAGAGAGAAGAGGAGGGAGGGAGAGATAAAGAAGGTGATGGAAACATAGGTGGTGTTCAGCAACTTTTATGTTAGTAAACCTTCCATGGGAATCAGATGCTTGCTAAGATTTGAGAACTGCTGCCTATTCCAAATTATTTGCATTTCCTTAGATCCACCTTATTTTCTCTTGCTCCTGTATTTATCACTCATTCAAATGATCATCCTTTTTCTTTTTTCACCAATTAGCTCTAATTTAGCTTTGCAGACTTAGTTTAGGCATATACTCTTTCTGTTTTCTCCTTCCCTTCATGCACCTTGCTTCCAGGCCGACTTAGAGAGCTAGCTTTTTTTTTTTTTTTTTTTTTTAAATGTTATTATTTCCAGGGAGAGAGGAAGAGAGAGAGGGAGAGGAGAGAAACAGCAATGGATGGTTGCCTTTCACCTGCCGCCAGCCATGGACCTGACTGGAGACCTGGCTTGCAACCTGGTTAAGTGCCCTGGCTAGGGAATCAAACCAGTGACCTTTGGGTTCACAGGCCAGTGCCTATAAACTGAGCCACCAGCCAGGGTGAGAAGAGCTATAGCTCTTCTTATGCTCCTGATAACCCTGTACATACCTCTATCATAGCCTGTTTTACACTGTATTGATTTTAGCCTCTCCTACTAGAAAGTGAATTTAGGATCTTGTTTTTTGTCTTGGTATACCTTTTTATCTAGTACAATGTCTGGTATGCTTTGCAAGTATATATGGAACATCTTCCAGGGGCCAGCACTGTGGTTGGTTAGGTAGTAGTGAGTAAAGGAGTTACTATCCCCATAATTAACACACACAGTGATAAATGCTCCGATGGGGTAAAACTGTTCAGTGGAAGCACAGGGTGGGGAAGTTAGGGAAGTCTTCTTAGAGGAAGTCACATGTGAGAGGTCAGTGAGACAGGGAAGCACATGGGTGGGGTGGGAAAGAGAGTGGTTCCTGCAAGGGAACAGCATGTACTAAGGTCTAGAAGCAAAACATTGTTGGCTCATAATGTTTCGTTGAAGATGAATAAAACACCAAATCACATGTTTAACTTTCAGATCTTGGTTTTGAAGTCACTGTTCTCCCCTGCAAACATTCCTTAGTATTTTATATGGTTAAGGTTTGTGATAGGGTAATCTCCAAGTCAGCATGATACATTTATCTTTTGTTTCCATTTAATGGTAGAAGAAAGAATATGTTTTATCTGAAGAATTATTCTACAGGGCAAGTGACATCAGTGGTGGCAGAGGTAAACACATTCCTCTCATTGCATAAGAATAGGCCAAGATTTTAAACAGACAACCTCAAACTTAGAGCACTAACAAAGTCCATATCCTTAAGAAGGCTGCAAGGTGGCCACCATGACCACCACAACTGTTGTTATTTTTGTAGCTCCACTCTGTATTGGTCCTTTGTGCCCTTGGTGTGGCGGTCATTCTAGGCCATCTGTTGCCCTCATTAACCCTCATTGGTAAGAACATCAAGGCCTTGGTAAATGGTGTCCTGTGTCAGCTCCAACTTTTAGTTGTTGTTGAATACCTGGTTTTGTCTGGGATTTTATATATGTAATTTTCAGTAAAACTTATCTTTTACTTTTTAAAAAAAGATTTTATGTATTATTTTTAAAGAGGGGAAAGTGGGAGAGAAAGGGAGGGAAACATCAATTTGTTGTCCCTTGAACACCCTCAACCAGGGATCCAGCCTGCAACCCAGGCATGTGCCCTGACCTTGAACCGAACCAGCAACCTTTCGGTTCACAGGCTGGCAGCCAGGGCATCTTTTACTCTCTTTGAATGCTCTGTAAGTGAGTAGGCTCCATCATCTACTACCTTTGAAAGATGATGAAAATAATTTTATTTCTCATAAGTTCATCTAAGCAGAAAACTCTTAATTTCAGCCCAGAAACCTAGAGAAGGAAAAGGAGACAACATCAAGTCTTTCTTCAAAACTTCATATGGGTGGTAATGTCATGTTTCTGAAGTGTCTCACAGATTATAAAGAATTTTGCTTCCATGTATATTTTATATAACATTTTTATAGTAAGGAAGGTAATCAGGGGCTATGATAACCACCAGGTTTTATTTATGCAGAATTAAATGTTTAGTTAAAGGAATAAATGGAACTAGTGCATGGTCTCTTTCAAGTCCAGTATTCCTTCAGCCACATCAGATTGCCTCTTGTCCATGAAAATGACAGTCAAGTAGGTTCTCCTTTACATTTATTACATCTCTTAAAGCATTTATCAAGTCACATGTATTACTAATCTGTGTATCCAGGTCCTGGTACTTTGTAAGATGCTCAGAAAATGTTTGTTGAATTGAAACTATTTAAACTGGAGAGGGAGAGATAGAAATTTGGGTGATTTTTAAAAAGTATTAACTCTTAATAAACTCAGAAGCTGAACCATTTATCCTGTCAAAATCTATAGCCTCTGTAGATTAAAAGGAGAATTTCAGATGTTTTATGCAAATGTTTGATAATTCAATTGAAAAAGTACCATTTGGTACTTCCTTCAAGGTAATATTTGTTATCTATTAACCATGTCATATTTTTTAAAAGTTCACAAAATTAAGTTTTTCCAGTAGATAATACATTCATTAGTACATACAATTTTAAAGGTGTAAAAGAGTATTCCATGAAAAGCATTCTTCTAAATCCTATTCCCTTGCTAACCACTTCCCCTCCTGAGAGGCAGCCAGTGAGTTTAATTTCTTTTCTATCTTCTAAAGTGATTCTATGTATATAAAAACAAGTACTTTATATATTCATTTTTCCCCTTTTGTTTTTCTCCTCACAGTTAATAACATACCTTAATACATTGCTCTGCACCATACTGGGTGGAATACTTTGGGAGCTTGCATTTCTAATGAGCTCCTAAGTATTCATTACTGCACAGAACACACAATGAATAGTAAGTTTCTGTAGTACTGAATCTCTCCTCACTCCTGACTGATTGCCTTAAATTTTATGGTTATTTTAAGACGTTCATTCAGAATTCCAATTAAGGTCTATGTCCCTGGCACTATGCTAGGTGTCGGGATTTTAACAGTAATGCCAAATAGATACCGTGCTCTCAGTCAACTGGAGAAGCCAAGGAAATAATAACAAGAAAGTATATGAAATTGTAATGGGTAAGTCCAGGGAGCCCTGAGAATCTTAAGTACAAAAACTGCTTTGTAAAACAGGTTTGTGAAGATACTGAAACTAATTTGTCCGATGTGTTTACATCTACGTTCCTAATTAGGTGTACAGTGGAACTTGAGTTGAATTGAATGATAGTCTAAAACAGAAGTGTGGGTGCTTTTTCTGTAAAGGGCTATATAGTCTCTGACCTGACTACTTAACTCTGCAAAGCAGCGACAGGCACTGTGTAAACAAATAGGTGTAAGTTCCAAAAATACTTTATTTATAATACAGTTAGTGGCTTGGACTTGGTTTGAAGGCCGTAGTTTGCCCAGCCCTACTCTAGAACTTCATGGACATCCTTGGGCATTCCAATCAGTTACTTGCTCTCATTTAGGGTAGCAAATAGAATTTAGGCTCTGGAGTTAGGTTTCTGGGTTCACCACTTAACTAGTTGTATGGTCTTCGCAGAGTACTTAATCTCTTTGCCCCTCAGTTTCTTCATGGGGCCGTGGTACTGCATACAGTTTTGGAGATGATAAGAAAAACTGTTGGATAGCACCTAGGATAGCACTGGTAAATAGTAGATGGTACTTCCTCTCCCTTCTGATCTGCCTGCAAAGTAATTCATTATCTACTGAGGAAAATTAAGAAAAAATGTCCTTTGCACATAAGAACCTTAAAATTTTCTTGGAGGTAAAAAGAGGAGCATTTTCTTTTCTTTTCTTTTTGAGGAGCATTTTCAAAATAATGGACAAACAAATGTACGACCTCAATAAAGAAGCTATCTTCAAATAGTAGAGAAATAACTTTTAGAACTGTAAGTCTTAGAGATTCTTTCAATTCAAATCCTTAATTTTACACATGAGAAGAGATTAAATGACATCCCCTACATGTCTACATATTGTCTTTATAGATATGCAGAGGAGACTTTTAACATTCATTGATTAACCTGATGTTACTGGTTCTTGGCTAGGAATTTATTTCTAAGCTAAATTTGTCTGGTTCAGATTAAGCACCGGATAACTTGCTCTGGGTATTTTGAACACTCCAATAAGTTTCTGACCTCAACAGATAGGGAGAGTAACTGTAGTTCTGACTGTAAATTAAATAACTGTGATTTCTTTAGTATTACCCCTAGGAACAATTTTCTATGACATCTTTGTAGCTCCTTAGTAAACTAGCTTGGGTTTTTTGCAGAGCTTAAAATTTACAGTACTGTTAGTTTCTTTGAGCTGCATTAGTAGAAGAGAAAGGAAAGGTGACATTGAATACTGACAAGTAAAAAAAGTACTGTTTAACAGTGTTAGTCGTGCCTCCTATATCTGCTTTTTCCCATTGCTTTATTTCTTTTCTTTCTTGGGTTACTGCACTTGTCTTTTAGCTGGTTTCCCTTCATTTATTCAATAAATATTTAATGATATTTGACGTGTGGTAGGCACTGTTCTAAATGCTGGGAATTGATTCAGTGCACCAAATGGATACAAATCCCTGCCCTTATAGAGTCTGTGCTATCTAGCAGACTCCAGTGTAGACTTTTGGAGTTAGCTCTGTACTTTTGTCTGAGTACTCTCTCTAAAATTTATCTTCCCTTTGTTTAGAATCTTCAAGTTTAGTGGATTTCCGTTCCTTCTGGATCAAGTTCAGACTTCTTAGACTTGATGTAATTTCATTTGTTGCCACACTTCTTTTCACCCTGTGACTTTGTTTTAACCATACTCTCTTGCCTCTTAGTTCTTATATGTATCTCTGATTAGAATGTTATTCTTTTGCTACTGCATGCAAAAACAAACATAGCAATACTCATCTTTTAAGCCTCCTTGACTTATCCCCACTACCATTATTTTATGAGGTGCCTTTCTGTATGAATATAACTTTCATTATAAATAGAATGCTGATGCTATGATGTTTTTTCTCTCTGTATTATGATAGTCGGTTCATCTGCCTCTCCTACTGGAATTAAAGGCAAGAGCTACTTTTTATTTCTTTATTTCTCAGTGTCAAGGGTCGTGACTCATAATTTGAAGTATTCATTGAACAAGTGAATGAAGCGCCTTAACTTTATTTTAACACTATCAAGCTGACTGAAGAGTGTTGGGGGTTCATTCAGTTATACCTTTGAATTAATGAAGTGTTTACTGTGTGCCAGATAATAGAGATAATTAGAAAACCTACTGTTAGATGAGTCAACAAATATGTTGGACAACTTCCTTATTTTCACAACAGACCTCTCTCTTTCTCTCTGAAAATGGCTTCTAATCAAGTATCTGAACAGTGCTGATAGTATCCTTTAGTATCTTTTTAATAAAGTAGCATTTTAAACAATTGAAGAAAGACTGATAATAATTTGGGGATCCATTTCTGTGTATGTGGTAAAAAAAAATGTAAAAACAAAAGATGTAGTATAAGATGTACATTGGAAAAAATAGAACATGCCAAGAGAAGTGTCATGGATAAAATGCTATGTATAAAAAGAGCTGGGGTGGTGGTAGTGGTGGTGTTTCCGAAGTCAATATTTGCATGGCTTGTTTCTTCCCTGTAAAATATTGCAGCCTCTCCACCACACCTGGAACTTTGTATTGACATTTCTTGTGATACTTTGGTATATAGTACTTACTGCCATCTGACGTATCCTGTATTTTATTTATTTTTGTCTCCCCCTACTAGAATGTAAGCTCCAAGATGGCTTTCTTTTGATTCCTGTTCTTTTCCTTAGTGCCTGGCACATAGAAGGTGTTCAGTATGTATGAAATGAATCAGTCTAGGTGAATTGATCATTCCTAGACTTGTTCTTTATCAGTGGTATTTATAGCATGCCTATCGTTACATGTATTTACTGCTTAATGAGAAATAGGTTATTGGGTAATAGATTTGAAAGTAAGGGAAGAAGTTTAGCACCATTAAGGCCTTTTTTTTTTTTTTTTTTTTTTTAAGATTTTATTTATTATTTTAGAGAGGGGAAGGGAGAGAGAGAGAGAGCCATCAGTGTATGGTTGCCTTTCACCTGCCTCCAGCTGCGGACCTGGCTGGGGACCTGGCTTGCAACCTGGTTATGTGTACCCTGGCTAAGCATCAAACCAGTGGCCTTTAGGTTCGCAAGCCAGTGCCTTATCCACTATGCCACCAGCCAGGGCCCATTAAGTACTCTTTAAGCTAATTTTGTTTCTGTTTAGACCAAATGAATACTTGTCTACATAGTTAGGAAGGTAGCCACTAAGAAAATGTGGTGTTGGGAAGTGATTAAATGGGAGAGAAAAAAACATGGGCTGTACGCAGTGTTATACTTAGATAGGGCACAGATATCCAACTTATCAGTAAGAAGGCCCAGAAGGGAGTCTACCCAAATGTTCATAGTGAACATTCTCTTTTCCCAGTTCAAAAAATACTCAAAACAGTTGATTTAGAGCAGGGGTCAGCAAACTAAACCCAGTCTGTGGGCAAGATCCTTAGACTTATTTTTACATGGACCTTCAGCTAGTTTTATATTAAAGAGTTGTAACAAAGCAAAAAAATCACTTTTTTTGCTCTAGATGATGGGGACCTTATGTGGTCTGCAAAACCTAAAATATTTACTTTCTGACTCTCTGCAGAAACAGTTTGTCAACCTCTGACTACAGGTACCTTCTTATTACTTCCAGGGTAGAAGGATACTTCTCTATGGTGGTCTTCATAAATCATAGAATTTTAGAATTGGAACAGGCAATCAGTCTCAGTTATGCTTGTATTGAGACCTAGAAAGCTATATTGATTTTTTTTGGGGGGGTCACATTTTTTATAGGTATAGATCCTGAGTTTCTAACTCATTAACCTTATTATTTTTTAATCCTCACCTGAAGATATGTTTGCTGACTTTAGAGAGGGGAAGTGGGAGGGGGCATCCATCAGTTGCTTCTGGTACACACCCCAAACAGGCATTGAACCTGCAACCTAGGTCCATGCCCTGATTGGGGATTGAACCTGCAGCCTTTTGGTGTACAGGTGACAATGCTCCAAACCATCTGAGCCTCCGGGCAGGACTAGCCCATTATTTTTTATGTACCTTTTATTTTCATGTCAGTGAGGAGAGGTAGTCCCTGTTCTGTGATATCTTAGGCAAACCATCTTCTCAAAGCCTTACTTTTTATCATCTGTAGAGCTGAGAAACTGATAGTGGTGTAGGGTTTTTGTAATGATGAAATAAAATAGTGCACATAAGATAGTGGTATATAGTTTTAAATTCTTGAATCATAATTATTATATTTTGTCATGGTGTGGTTGATAGATTTCTGGGGAATCATCCCCCAACACCTTTACACATTTTTTAGGCAATAAGGTCATTGAGGGAATGTGTTTCATCTTTAATAGCTTTAATTCAGATCTCTTGTGTCTTGAAAAGCAGTTAGAGATCTGTTTTAGTAACATTGTACTTACTTGATTTTGGGGGACTTAACCAACTTTTATTTTATTATTTTAATTTTTTTTTTTTAATTAAAAAAAAATTCATTCTTTTTAGAAAAAAGGGCAGGGAGGGAGGAAGAAAAGGAGAGGAACATCAATCAATGTAGGGTTGCCTTTCATCTGCCTCCAGCCACGGACCTGGTTGGAGACCTGGCTTTACAACCTGGTTATGTGCCGTGGCTGGGGAATATAACCAGCACCTTTCGGTTCTCAGGCTGGCGCCAGTCCACTGAGCCACCAGCCAGGTCTCTTTAACCAACTTTTAGAACATTGTTAAATGGGACATTTTGTTCCAAGATGTAAACAACTGATTTACAAACAGACTTTTGAACAAAATTGGATTGCAGATTTAAGGTTTTTAAAAAAGGTTAGGCAGAAGACATTTTTTGGTGGTTCTTTTTTTTTTTAATCTGAAACTTTTTTTTTTTTTTTAAAGATTTTATTTCATTATTTTTAGAAAGACAGGAAGGGAGAGAGGCAGAGAGGGAGAGAGACATCAATGTATGGTTGCTTTTCACCTGCCTCCAGCCACAGACCTGACTGGAGATCTGGTTTGCAACCTGGTTATGTGCCCTGGCTGGGGAATCGAACCTGCGACCTTTGGGTTCGCAGGCCGGCACCTTATCCACTGTGCTACCAGCCAGGGCTGGTTGTTTTGTTCTATCCATTTTTAGTGACCAAGTTTGTGGGGGAGCTGAAAGGGAAAGATGGAGGTAAGGGAAAGAAGGAAATGGAGCACCTGTGGGAATTTAGTGTAGTATTACAGCCCAGTCTTATTTCTAGTGCATGTTGACAAAAATGCTGAGAGGCTGTTAAATTACTCAGAATATCATTTATGCATGCATGAGTGCTACTTCAAGATTTATCTAGTCTCTGAGGGGTAAGTATATTATGAGATCGGCCATCACACTGTTCAAATATCTCCCCTTCCACTCTCTGTTTAGATGAAATAGAGTTAATAAATTAATATCAAGGGTAGTTTTGAACATAGTTTATTTCTCTATTGAAGGATATTTGATTTTGGTTTTTGACAATTAAAAATAAGGCTGTTATGTGCTTTCATATACAGGTTTTTATGTAAATATAGGTATCTTAGTTTTCTTTGTAACAAATTGCCAAACTAGGTACCTTAAAATAACAATTTTTTTTTTTTTTTTAAGATTTTATTTATTAGTTTTGGACAGAGGGACAGTGTGGCTGCCTTTCACCTGCCTCCAGCTATGGACCTGGCTGGGGACCTGGCTTGCAACCTAGTTATGTGCCCTGGCTGGGAATCGAACCAGCGACCTTTGAGTTCACAGGCCAGCGCCTTATCCACTGTGCCACCAGCCAGGGCTTCAAATAACAATTTTTGTTCCTTACTCTTCTGGAGGTGAGGAGTCTGAAATCAGTATTATAGGGCCAAAGTCAAGATGTTGGCAGAGGCGGCTTTTGGCATTTCTTGACCCTACTGCCTTATCATCGCAATATCTGCCTCAGTATTTAGTCATGTCTTCTCCTCTGTGTGTTTCAAATTTCTGTCTCTCTCTTGCAAAGGTACTTGTGATGGTATGTAGGGCCCATCTGGTAATCCAGGATAATCTTCAATCTCAAAAGCCTTAATCAGTTTGCAAAGACCCTTTTCCAAATAAGTAAGCATTTACAGGTTCCAAGGATTAGGAGCTGATATTTTTTTAGGACCAGTATTTAACCTACTACATTAGGTTTTCATTTCACTTGGGTAAACACCCAAGAGGAGGCTTGCTGGGTTGTATGGTAAGGATATATTTAGCTCATTGTGAGAAACTACCCTACTGTTTCCATAGTGGCTGTATTGTTTTGTATTTTTACCAACAGTGTAGGAGAGTTTCATTTGCTCTACATCCTTACTGGCATTTGGAATTATCATTTTTTAAAAAGATAGTATTATTTCCAGAGAGAGAGAGAGAGAGAGAGGGAGAGAGGCAGAGAGGGAGAGGCAGAGAGGGAGAGAGACATCACTGTGTGGTTGCCTTTCACCTGCCTCCAGCTACAGACCTGGCTAGAGACCTGGCTTGCAACCTGGTTATGTGTCCTGGCTGGGAATCGAACCAGTGACCCTTGGGTTTGTAGGCCGGCACCTTATCTACTGTGCCACCAGCCAGGGCTGGGATTGTCTTTCTTTCTTTCTTTCTTTTTTTTTTTTTTTTTAAGATTATGGTTATTATTTTTAGAGAGAGAAGAAGGGAAAGAGGCACAGATGGAGAGAGACATCAATGTATGGTTGTCTTTCACCTGCCTCCAGCTAAGGACCTGACTGGTGGCTTGCAACCTGGTTATGTGCCCTGGCTGGGGAATCGAACCAGCAACCTTTGGGTTCACAGGCAGGCAGAATTGTCATTTTTAAACATTAGTTTCATTAAGAAATATTATGGTATTTCACTATGAATTAATTGGTATTTCCCTAATGATTAGTCATGTTGAGAATTTTTTGGTGTCTGTTTATATTTTCTTTCATAATCCTTGAAGCTTCTTAATCCTTGCAAATTGTTTCATTTTTGAGGTTCTAGAACTAAACAAATTGGACTTGGAGTTCTTTCCTGGCTCCTAAAAGATTTACTCAGTACAGGAAATAAAAATCCAAATTGGCATGTAGTGGGTATGTTCATCAGGTCTAGGGCTGTAAGTGACTGAAACAGTTGAGTAAAAAGAGATTTATTAGTGCATTTGATCAAAAAGTAGGGATAAAGTTGACTTTTGGGACAACTGACCCTACGATTAGGTTATTGTCTGAATTTTCTATTGTCATTTCTGCTGTTTGAATTGGTAACATTGTCTTCTGTCTCAGACAGGTTCTCTTCAAATAACCTAGGAACATGGTTGCAGATGTTCCAGGATTCAGATCCTTCCACCCTTGTGACCCCGGGAGAGAAAAAAAGATCTTGTCTTGGCTTGCTTTTTGTTTACTTTTTATTTCTTTTCTTTTATCTTGGTATTATTTATTTTTAGAGAGAGATGGAAGGGAGGGAGAAAGAGAGGGAGAGAAACATTGGTTGCTTCTCATACACCCCCCAACTGGGACCTGGTGCACAACCCAGGTATGTGCCCTGACTGGGAATCGAATTGGTGACTTTTTGCTTTGCAGCACAACCAGCTGAGGTTAGCTGGTCAGGGCAAGATCTTAATTTCAAACTTGATTCAGAAAACCCCTGGGATGTTCAGTCTGACCTAAGTGAACATCTAAACTCAAATAATGTGAACAAAACAAACTCCTGATTCCTCTTCCCTATTTTTTTCTCATTGTTTTTTTCATATTAGTAAATCCAACTCTTAATCAAAGCCAGAAAACTAGAAGTCCTTGATCCCTCCCTTGATTAAGATCCAAACTGTCAACCTTGCTTACTGTTTTGTTAACCATACTGTTCTTTCAATAATTCCTTCCTTCCCTTCCCTTCTTTCCTTCCTTACTTTCTTATTATTTTTTAAACAGATGTTATTCATAATTTCTAGAGAGAAGGGCAGGGAGGGAGGAAGAAAGGGAGAAAAACATCAATGTATGGTTGCCTTTCACCTGCCTTCAGCTACAGACCTGGCTGGAGACCTGGCTTGCAACCTGGTTATGTGCCCTGACTGGGGAATTGAACCAGTGACCTTTGGGTTTGCAGGCCAGTGCCAATCCACTGAGCCACACCAGCCAGGTCTTCTCTCAATTTCTTTCTTTCTTTCATTCGTTCGTTTGTTTGGTCAGGCTGGTGCCAATCCACTGAGCCACACCAGCCAGGTCTTCTCTCAATTTCTTTCTTTCTTTCATTTGTTCATTTCATTTGTTCGTTCGTTCTTTTTTAAAATTTTTACATTTTAAATGTAAATGTATTTATTAAAAAAAAAGATTTTATTGATTATTTTTGAGAGAAGGGTAGGGAGGGAGGAAGAAAGGGAGAGAAACATCAAAGTATGGTTGCCTTTCACCTGCCTCCAGCTATGGACTTGGCTGGAAACCTAGTTATGTGCCCGGGCTGGGAATCAAACCAGCACCCTTTGGGTTCGCAGGCCGGCACCTTAACCACTGAGCTACCAGCCAGGGCTCAATTTCTTAATACACCAAGCATTTTCTCTTCTTGAGACCCCTGCACAGCTCTTCCTTCTGCATGCAGTGATTTTCCCCTCTAGGAATAAAGCTTCTCTCCCATTATATCTCTGCTTAAACGTCACTGCTTCAGAGAGGTTCTCTTCCTAAAGCATGTGGCCCCTTTTTCATTCCCCATCGCTTTTCAGGTGCCCTGTTTGCTTCACAGTTCTATTTACTACAGCTGAGAGTCCTTTTATCCATCTCTTTATTTGAGTTTTGTCTTTTTATTTTTTTTTATTTTTTTACCAGTAGACTATAAATTGCTTGAATTTAGGGACATTATCTTGTTTATCATTATATCTCCAGTTCTAGTATTGCATGGAGTGTACACATTAGGCATGGAAAGGTGTTTGAAAGAATGAATCAGAATGCATTTTTACAGCCCTGGCTGGTGGCTCAGTGGATAAGGCGCCGGCCTGCGAACCCAGAGGTCGCTGGTTCGATTCCCAGCCAGGGCACATAACCAGGTTGCAAACCAGGTTGCAAACCAGGTTTCCAGCCAGGTCTGTAGCTGGAGGCAGGTGAAAGGCAACCATACACTGATGTCTCTCTCCCTCTCTGCCTCTGTCCCTTCCCCTCTCTCTGAAGATAATAAAATCTTGTTTTTATTGAAAAAAAAAAAAAAAAGAATGCATTTTTACAATTGGCCCAACCTGACGATAGTGCCCCAGT
Organism: Noctilio leporinus; assembly: GCA_004026585.1. Lineage (NCBI taxonomy): Eukaryota > Metazoa > Chordata > Mammalia > Chiroptera > Noctilionidae > Noctilio > Noctilio leporinus. The sequence continues at coordinate 16,097 of PVIW01008005.1, read as the reverse complement.
GGGATAGTGGTTGGTGGAGGGAAACACAGTAGCCACTGCAGTAGACTCCCAGTGAACCTACATTAAGATGCCACACTTAATGAGCTTTTTAGTAGTTTAATAATAACCAATTCTGATACTAATCATATTTATTAATACTTTTATTTGAATAGAAATCTCAAAATTTATCTGTAGGCATAAGTCTAAAAAATTTAAAATACTTTATTTCAAACAATAGTCAGTAGAGTCTGATGAGCACTCCCTTCTCCAGCTGCTTAGTGCAGTGGACTGAGTGACCTGCGCCCACCAGATGTTTTGAAGCATAAGCAGTAACGTTCATTTTAACATTGCTGTTAGCTGATCCTTGAGGGCTTCTGTTTAGCTTCTTATATTCCCCTTTCTAACACTTTCTTTTTGACTGTCCATGTATTATTTGCTGCTCTCTTAACCAGCTGTGAGAAATTCAAGGCAAAGAGGGATCAAGGGTCAAAGAATGTTTAGACATGTAGTAGGACTCAAAGTTTATAAACTTGGCTGGGAATGACTGCTGAGTTAGTGAAGGTGTGATGAGCATATGATTTGTCATTCAAACCAGGTCATTTCTGAGATGAGAGGGAGTGCCAGGAAAATGCTTGTAACCCTGGACTGCCTCATGAGTCCCAGTACTGGGGTGGAGGTGATAAGCAATTGTAACAGAATGGGGTGCTCTGAGCCTGAGGACTTTGAATTGGGAGGAGACTTGCCTAAAAGTATGTAGGAAGAAGCCAGGCAGAGCTCTGGTGTTTTTGTGGACTGAACAATAAACAGTGAGCCAAGGGTTTTGTAGATCTGTTCTAATTAGTAAATGTAATTGCCCAACAGATAAGGTTGAAATCCTAGAATCTGAACCTAATTCTCTTTTATTTTCCCATAGGAAACTACTAATGGACTTGGCTCTAATGTTCACTCAAAGAATTACATGGGTTTTCTGGTCCGCAAGGTTCTAGCCTTTTGTCAATAGAAGATTATTGAGTGTAATTTGCAGTGGTGTTGAAGGATTTCCCAGATAAGGTCACACTTTCATGCCATTTTGTCCTGTAGATAGTTGTACACAGCAGGGAGCAGAAGGTAGTCTAGAGGTGAATGGTAGTCGCTATAATTATTTTTATTACATGTGAAGTAACATATATGAGTACTTTTTTTTTTTTTTTTTTTTTTTTAACATAACCTGGCAGCCATTCCTGACCTGGGGAAGTGTTGTTTTCTTTAAAAACTTTTATTTATTTATTTTTAGAGAGTGCAGAAGGGAAGGAGGGAGGGAGAGGAGCATTGGATATGTGATGTGTAAGAGAAACAGCTGCTACAGACAGGTCCCCAGCTGGGGACCTGGCCAGCAACCCAGGCATGTGCCCAAACAGGGGACCTTGCAGTTTTCAGAACCACGCTCAGCCTGCTGAGCCATTAGTCAGGGCTGTAAGTGCCTTTAAAAGACTGATTTTTAAGTCTTATTTATATAAAGCAAAGTTGAATTCAAATTAGGGAGAGGGAAGACTTTTATAGTTAAGTATACACCATAGAATTTTATCCTCCCTTTTTAAAATTCCAGCCTGGGAGTTGTTAATAGGAGCATTGTGATTGAAATTAATGGCTATGACAGTATGCAGTAAGACTGATTCTATAAAGATAAACTTATCACTCCGGAATTTGGTTTCTAATTTCTGTTAGGTAAATGTGTATTTTTTAAAAAATGAGACTTCTATGCTTTTGGCAATGTTAATACTGAATGTTTTGTGGAAAATGAAAAAGACATTAAAAGTGTTGTGAAGAATGTGAAATGCACACACGTTTAGCCATTTAAGTGCTGCCACCTCATATGTGATCTCTTTCCATGAAGACACTTTTATTATGTCTTTACTTAAAAAGTACTTTTTACTCCCTTGCTAGATGATACGCACCTAGGATATATAAAGTTGTTGAGAATTACAGTTCTTATTATGTTTTCAGAGATAACCATATTAAAAATATTTAAAATTTTATTCCTATATAAGGTAATAGCACCATTTTATGTTTTAATTCAGAGTACTTTATGGTTTCCACTTAATTTCATTTAATCATGTAAGATAGATCTAGTTACTGTTATGTCCATTTTGTGGGGGAAGAAAGAGAACCAATAACTAGCTGTATTTTCAGCAACCAATTAAGCTCAACCCCCAGAGAATTAAAGATGAAGGATGTGAAGCACTTGGTAAGAAAGCTAGCCTTGCACCGGGCACTGTACATACAATCCTACACTGTAGAGTTTATATTAAAAATTGTTTTTCAGTTGCTATGTAGACATTGCTATATTCACTTTTTATATTGCTTTATTCATCAACTTTAAAACTATTCATCAGTTTTAAAATGTCTTCCCTCTATACTGACTTTCTAGAACTGCACCAGTACAGTTGCCATTGTCCCCATGTAGCTGTTTATATAAATTGAAACATAAGTTTGAAGAAATTAATGGTAGCCATATTTCAAGTACCCAGTAGCATCAGGTGGCTAGTGGTTACTTTTTTAGAGAGCACAGATACAAAAAATTTTCATCATCACAGAAAGTTGTATTAAACAGTATTGTTTTTTTTAAAGAACACTATTAGAGAAAATAACACTTGAAGATAGGTTTTTGGTGTATTAGGCTTTAGGAATGTTGAAATTAAAAATGTAAACTTCACAGTATCCTAATGAGAGGAGCTTCGTGGTTACTATCTATGGGTCAAGCTCGTCATATTCACACTTAGTCTAATCTTTTATCAAGTCTTGCTGACTCTGGATAAATCAGTCATACTAAGCTAAGGGATATTTTGGACTAAGTAATAAAAAATTTTGCAAATGTGTGCTTTATGTTGGTAATGTTTAATATCTTTTAGGCCTAATGCTTAATATCCTTTTATCCCTAGAATGAGGATGATGAGATAATGACTATGTGGAATTGGAATTAATTGACTGAGATTATGAAGTTAAGAATTCAAATCCTAGTGAATCTCCTAGTCCCAGCAGAAATCTTTGCTCTATTTTGAAGTTATTTAAATTTCAACCCATTTTTTAGTTTCTTAAGTCTTTAAAGTTCAATGTGTCATTAAACACAGTCTGCACACTTGTTAAAGAAATACTCTGGACCAGTTGCTATCTTAACATTATTTGCTAATTCATTTAAGAATACCCATTACGATTACCCTTAACTAGATTTTGGGCTCCTTGAAAGTAGAAAATCCTGTTTTGTGTTTAAAATTCCTAAATTTTAGAAATTAAGAATTGAGAGACTTTAGAGATACTGGTAGCAATATTTTCATTCTACAAATGAAAAACCATGAAATGTTAGGTTATTTGCCCATAGTTGGAGAATTAGGGGCTAGAGAATTTGGGTAGCCTTCCCTCAGGCTGTCTCCTTCACTAGTTGATTGTTAAATTTAATCTGAAGGAAGTCCTAAGCACTACTTTTTGTTGAAGCTACTACTATATTTCGTATGTATAAACTATGTTGGTGTGGAACAAAGTTATTTATAACCCCTGATATTTCCTGTTTGTTTCTTATGACGCATTCTTAGGGACAGTTTATATGCTGTTTTTAGAGACACAGCATTTTTATCTTGAAAAGCATCTTTGGTTTTAGACTTGAATAGATTGACTGGGTTTCTCAGGTTAAGTAAATGCTCAGGTATATTTATTACGTTTGGTAGTAGTAACTTATATAATGTGTTATGAGTTTGGGGTGGCCATTTATAGAACCTAATAGTCCTGTTTCTATGAGCTCTACTTTTGTATTCCAGTTACAGTTTTGGTTTCAGTATTACTACTCTGCACACATACGCTTATTGGAGTGTGCTACAGATAGCAAATATTATTATGTGCAAACAAGACTTTACATTTCTAGGGACCTGAATTGTTTCTTAAAGTTAATTTTTATTCCCTCTAGTCATTGGCAAAGTGTACTCTACATATTTATGATTGTTATTTGATAGGATACTTTTGCTTCTCAGAAATATTACTGGTTTATTTCATTATTAGCGTATGCTTGTGGTTGGCATGAACCAGACCAGCTTAACGATTTTTTGCAATGTGCTAGTTATTTCCCCCTGATACTAGAATGCATCCCCTCTTTCCCCCTCTCCCCCCAAGAATTGAAATCAATTCCAGAAGGGAGTCTTTGCTTGTGAATCGAGACTAATTATTTTAGGCTTTTTTCTTTCCAAAGGCACTTCCCTTTTCTGCAGTTGTTTGTGTGTGTGTGTGGTTGTGTGCAGCATTTGGATTTGGGCAGCACATTGGCTTTCTAGACATCCTTTGTACAGTAACAGCATGTGTGGTGGAGGGGCTGGCATCCTACGAAACAGTTTTTCTCCTCTTCCCCCTCCTCTCCACCTCATTCCCTCCCTAGGTCTGGTGATATTACATAGATGAGTGTGGTGGCTAGGAAGGCATCAGAAGGAATTGAATGTCTGCCAAAAATTTGCGGCATGAAACCAAGCTGGCTGCTTCAGCCTCGCTTTCCTGATACTTCATTGTGTGCGCAGTCTGCGCTTGTCAGGGTTTTCCTTCTTGAGCATTACGTCATGATGTTCTGCACCCTCATTACACTCTTCTTTTGAAGGGTTGCTGTCCTCAGGCTTTGAACTTGTTAAACACTTTAAGACTTGCTTTATACTGTTACAGGGGTAATATTGAAGTTGAAATATATTTAAGTCTGAAAGAAATTTTAGTTTGATGTAATATCTGATGTAAATTAAGGTATATGTGTGCACTTGTGTTTCTGGACAATGTTAGTGTAGTAAAGGGAAGATAATGTACTAATAGCTACCTGAAATTATTACATTGCCTTTTAAAAAACCTCTCTTCAGGAAAATGACATGTTCTCAGAGGATGTTGAAGACAGCTTAGAGAAGTACTGATTTTTAACTGTTGACTAGCATTGCAAATAGACATTTCTAGAACAAATTATTTAGTGTCTGTTGAATTAAAGAAGATAATAGGAAATGTTGAAATTTGAGGTTCTCATTTTCAAGATTGCTAGTAAAGTTGAGTATCTAGACTATAAAATGTGTCAGTGATTTTTAGAGAAAAAAATAGCTTTTTATTCTTTCCCAGTTTGGTGAGACTGCTTAAACCCATGTTTAAAAGAGTGGCTTTGGCTATTAATTAAAACTGTATGTAAAAATAAAATGAGATCAGACTTTTTTTTTTGCCTCTTTAGCTTTTTTTTATAGTTTATGAAAGCATTGTTTTGAATAAATTGATTTGAGCACATTTAACCATAATATTTTCATTGCATTGTTTATCATATGCTACCCTGTATTTAATGTATTTTTAATGCTTAAGTACTATTTTTAAGACCCAGCAGTAGAGAACTAGTTTTGTAACATCTTGCTTCTGTATCATCTTACTGCTTTTATATATATGATAGTATAGATACTAGTATGTGGAGATAACATTGAAAATGAGAATAGAATGAAGTGATTTCAGCAAATGACTGTCTTAGTCAACTAGGGCTCCCATAACAAAACCATAGACTGGGTGGATTTAAAAGAAGAATTGTCTTTTCTCATGGTTCTGGAGGTGGAAATGCCAAGATCAGGGTGCCTGTGAGGTTTGTTTTTCCTAAGGCTTCTGCTTGTCTGGTAGATGGCTGCCTTCCTGCTGTGTCTCACATGACCCTTTCTTTGGATACCCGCACCCTTGGTATGCCTCATCCTTCTCTTGTAACACACCAGTCCTGTATGACTAGGACATTAACCTTGTGACTTCATTAACCTTAATTACTCCTTAAAACCCCTATCTTCAAACACAGTCTCATCAAGGGTTAGGGCATCAACATAAGAATCCAGGGTGGGGGGATCACAGTTTAGTCCATAAACATTGACCTGAGGATAGACAGATATGCCAACTTATTAAGCTATTAGGTTAGCCAAAAAGTCCATTACGTTTTTTTTTCCGTATGATGCCTCTAGTAGTGCTTGGTTGTCTTTTACTTCATTCAAGACAATTTTGTTAGATTGTATTGTGACAGCTGTCATATCAGCGTGCATTAAAAAGCAACATAAAATTGGTGAATTTTTGTGCAGCTATTTTAATACTAAAGATGGAAGAAATGATGCAACATTTTTGGTGTATTATGCTTTATTATTTCAAGATAGGTAAACCCGCAACTGAAACACCAAGAAATTGCAGTGTATGGAGAAGGTATTGTGACTGATCAAATGTGTCAAAAGTGGTTTGTGAAGTTTCTTGGTACTGTTGACATTTTGGTCAAATAATTCTTAGCTGTGGGACTATCTTATGCATTAGAAGATATCTAGCAGCACCCCTGGCCTCTACCCACTGGAAGCTAATAGCGGGAGATAGCTGGTATACTCAAAATATCCAAATCAATAGTTATTGGTGGAGATGAAAAATGTGCCTTGGAAAATCATGGATTTTTTTTGCTTAACCCAATACTAGATAACGTATCAGTTAAGATACAGTCACGAAAACAAACCAGGAGAGAATGTAGTATAGGGAATTGGTAGAGAAGATGTTGGAAAGCTGAATGTCAAAATGTGAACACTGAAATGACACAGAGGTAATAAATTCCTTAAGCAGCTACCACCCCCTAGGGCTGGGGAACCAAAGAAACTTGATTGGAACTAGAAGAGCAGAGGAGGGGCCCTGCTGAGCTGGGGTTCAGACTCCTATGAGGATACCCCACTGCCTGGTTGCTTTTAAAAGCCTGGTGAGGGTCCCCGCAAAGTTGGGATTTGTATGAGACTGATTCTGAGAGAGTTGGGGGAAGCTGATGACTACAAATGGTGGTTGTTGCTGGAGAAAAGAACACTGATGGGAACAGGAACCAGACTAGAAGGAGCAAGTCCATTCACTGATCATCTTTTACTTTGAGCATTCCCTGTGGGTGGAGCCTAATTGCAAGGCAGCTGACAGAAGAGAGACAAAGTTGGCATTTTGAATCCAACATCATAAAGGGTGAGACACCAGCTTTATAGCTGGCATATATTGTTGGTGGGATTACAACCTCTCCAAAATTCAATTTGGCAGTGTGTAGAAAAATCTTATAAATGCATACTTTTTGATCCAGCAACTCCAGGTGCAGAAATATATCCTAAGGAAATAATAAAAAAGTGATTACTCAAAAAATATATGAATAATGATGTTTGAATATAGAGCTTGAGTATAATAAAAAATTAGAAGTGTTAAATGTTCATTAATGCAAGATTGGTTAAATTACCTTATGACATTCAGTGAAATATTTATATTCATTAGATGATGTTGATTACAATTATTGATGTGGAAATAAATTTAACAAGAAATAGATTATGTATCATATAGTATGGACTTAATGTGTTTTGTTTTTAATGTATATGTAGGAATAGCTGAGTACCGTACACATGAAAAGAGGTAGCACAGTGGCAGGTTGAAGAACATAGGCTCTGGAGCCAAACTGCCTGGGTTCTGCCATTTTTTATGACTAGGTAAATTAATTTTTCTGGGGACTTGTTTTCTCATCTGGAAAATGGTGATAATAGTACCTAGGGTGATTGTTAGATCTAAAAGAGTTAATACCTGTAAAGCATATTTAACAGTTGTATGAGTACTCAGTAAATGTTAGGTATTATAGGGGAGGAAGAGAAAGATTGGGAGAAAATGTTATTCCTTTTATTATCTGATTTTTAAAATGAGAATAACGTGATTTTATCTTGAGGCTCAACAGTAGAGCTTTTCTATTAAAACTAAAAATGAAGTTGGCAAAGATGTAAAAGGATTCTTTGCTTACTTCTGGAAGTCCTTAGAACTCCAGGATGCTTTGTAGGAAACCGTTTCCCACTACGTTCTAGATACAGCTGACATCTGAGGCTTCTCTTTTGACACAATTCTTATTCCTTGTGGAGAAATTTAATTCTTTTTTAAGACTTTCTACAATTACTCAGGTTGTTGATTATTACAATGCTTCTGACTAGGTTCCTTACTTTTGCTTTAGCTTCTTGGGTGCGTTCTCTTCACTCTGCTTGAAACCAAATTTAAGCCCTTCAACTTTTTAATTTTTTTTTTAAATGTTGTTGTATTACATCCATCCCCTTTTTGCTCCCCTGTGTCCCCCTCCCAAAGTCAATCCCACCTGTTGTCCATGTCCATGATTCCTTTATACTAGGTTCTTGTCTAAGCTGCTCCCCTTCCCTGCCTCTACCTCCCCCCCCCACTTTTTAATTTTTATTACTGAAAAATTGCTCACCTCTTTTTCATGTGGACTGCAAATACCAAGATTTTTATTATCATGTAGAAACAATTTAGCACTGAGTGTTATATAAATCTTACAAGGCCTTTGATCACTCCTAACTCTAGAAATTTGTCACTGTACCTCTTTCTCCACTTTTCTTGACCCTCTCTCAGTACTTTGTTTCTTAGGCAGGATAGTTTTGCCTTACTCATTTACAAAGATGCTAATAGACTGCGCTAAAACAAAGAACTCCGTTACATTTAGGAACTTGCTGTGACTTCTACATTTTTGTGTCCCCCACCCCCTCTCCTTCCTAATCATATTTTGAGAGTGGGGGAAAATGGATAAAAGATTGATTTCTTATTGCTATGAATAATCCTATTCTTTGAAGAAGGTAGGAGAACCTCTGGTTAGTTTTAGTTTTAAATATGTAAATTTAAATTCTGCCACACCATATTGTTACTAAATAGTCACTATTTACTAGTAATGGAAATGCAACATTCTCCAGCTGTGAAGTCTTTTTTTTTTTTCTTTCAAAAAATTATCTCATCATGCAGAGGGGAAGGGGGAGAAGGAGGCAACGAAGAGGAGCAGTTTAGTCAAGGAACTGGCATGGATGACCCATGGACATGGACACCAAGTGGGATTGACTTTGGTGGCGGTGAGGGGAGAGTGGGATGAATGTAATACAACAACAATAAAATACAATTAAAAAAATGAAATTCTCTCATCAGACTCGTCCCCATGGACACCATGCTAAAGCCCAGCGAGTGTAGGAAGGGTAAGCACTTGAAGCTCCTAGGAATTCTATTTTATTTATTTATATTTATTTATTTTAGAGAGGGATGGGGAAGAGAGAGAGAGACGCACATGCACTGTTTCACTTATTTATGCATTCATTGGTTGCATCTTATATGTGCCCTTATATGACAGGAGTTGAACCTGCAACCTTGGTGTATTGGGATGACACTGTAACCAACCACCCCTGGCAGGGTTCTCCTATGAATTTTATTTTATTTTTGAAAGATTTTATTTATTTTTAGAGCTAGGAGGGGCTCAGGAGGGAGAAAAACACCCATTGGTTGCTTCTCGCATACCCCCAGCTGGGGACCTGGCCTGAAACTCAGGCATGTACCCTGACTGAGAATCAAACTGGCAACCTTTCAGTTTGCAGGCCAGTGCTCAATCCACTGAACCATACCAGCCAGGGTGACTCCTAGGAATTTTAGATGTTGAGAACATTCCCTCTGAACGTCACTTGGTTTTATGTGGTCCATTAGATCTTTTGTGATCTTTTGTGGCCTTGGACATTTTTTGTTAACTAGTAGAACTAAAAGGTCATGTTACGTTGGAGGAAAAGGATTTATCTTAGTGACTTTCAGATGCTGGTTCCATTGTCGGTATAATTATGCAAACGGAAAAATTTAGCAAAAAAGTTGCCAGAGAAGGAATGAAATATAAGATTTTATATGAAAGTATCTACTTTGGTCCTGAAAGAAAATCAACCAGCCACAACAGCAGCAATTGAACAGTCTTAAGCATAGAACCCCAGATACAACTCATTGAAGTTAGTGTGAACAAAGTTGAAACCAGCTGTGTAAAACATTGTGCGTACCATAAGAAAGGTTTCAGTCAAATAAATGTGTAAGTTGAAAATAAGTTGTTATCTATAGTTTGTTTCATTGAGGAACTGAGTAGAAGCTGTGTAGAGTATTGGACTTGGAATCAGAACACCTACCTGAATTTGCAACTTTAATGACATTTAATGTCATTAAATGACAGCTTTAATTCATGTAACTTTAATGACATCACTAGTCATATGTAGTCTTTGACAATGACTTTTATCTTTGGTAAAATAAATATATAATGGTTTTTAAAGGTTACTTCCAGTTCCAAACATCATAATTCTGATAGTGTCAGAAAAATGTACTTCCTATCAGATATGTATTAGTTATTATTTTTGGTAGGTCTTGAGGAAAATGATAGCGTTTGCCAATTTGTGCAAGTGTTACTTTAGACCTTGGCCAGAATAATGCCCACAATTGCAGCGTCTTAAAAATGTAATGAACGTAAAAGTCTTGTTGAAGGTCTTGTTCCTTCTAAACCATGACTTGCAAATGCAGGGTCGGGCAAAAGTAGACTTACAATTGTTGTATGGGAACTAATATAATTATTAAATAATGCAAGAGCAAACTTTTATGTACTCAAAACTGTAAACCTATTTTTGCCCCACCATGTATTTTTAGCATAGAAAATATTCTTTCACTAATGCTCTTGTATTCAAGTACCACTATAGATTTTTTTTTAAGTGAATAACATGCCCTGACTGCTGTAGCTCAGTGGTTTGGGCATCATTCCACAAGGTGAAGGGTTGCCATTTCTATTCTCTTTTGGGGTACATGTCTGGGTTACAGGCTGGGTTTGGGGCATGCGGGGGACAGCCAGTCTATGTTTCTCTTACACAGCGATGTTTCTCTTTTTCTCCCTTCCTTCCTTTGTCAAAGTAAATCAATAAAATCTTTAAAAAAATAATAAAGCGGGTAATGTGCAGTGTGGTAAAATATATGTGTACAAAAAGACTTTAAAAATCTTACTGCAATCATGTCAATATATAGGAAATCAAGTCCACAGAAAATGTTAACCACTTTTTTTTCTCTTTTGATGTTAAAACAATACAAAACAAAAACTTTCACTGACTTGAAAGTGGCAGTTGGTCACTTAACAAAGATAAGCTTTGAGGGGTAGTTTTGAAAAGGAATATAAGAAACCAGTATTTATAGGTGTTTCTTTTGAGTTACAGCCACGTAACTTTATGCCATTTATTCTTCACGGAAACCTAAAATGTAGGTATATGTTGTGGTATTTCACTTCAAAGAGGTTCAGTAACTTAGCCAAAGTGATGCCATCAGTGGCAGAACTCCATCTATTTCTAAGCTCTGCTGAGCGGTTCTTAGAGACAGGGATACAAAGGACTCTGAGGGATGGGGTAATATAGAGAAAGAGCATGAAGTATGATCTGTGAAGAAAAGTGAATAGATTGGGAGTAGAGGAGGATAGTGTGAGAAAGGTAGTTTAGTATATGGTGGAGGGAATTGAGTAACAGCTTGTAGGAGTTGGCAGTTGGTATATGTTGTGTAAGTTTTGAGCCTGGCGAGTAGCTAGATTAAAGAATAGTATTTTAGCCCTGGCTGGTGGCTCAGTGGATAAGTGCTGGCCTGGGAACCCAAAGGTCGCTGGTTCAATTCCCAGTCAGGGTACATACCCAGGTTGCAAGCCAGGTCTCCAGCCAGGACCCCAGTTAGAGGCAGGTGAAAGTCAACCATATGTTGATATTTCTTTCCCTTCCTTCCTCCTTCCCTGCCCTACTTTTTAAAAATAAGAACACATTTTTTTAAATAGTATTTTAGAGGTATTAATCTGCTAGCAACCTGTAGAAAAATACGAACGGCTAGAGGAAGTCAGTGCTATAGAAGATTGCATATGGTGATAGGACTCTGAATTAGGGAGAGCCTAAGGATAGAAAAGAAACTAAAATAGAAAGGTCCACAAAGGAGAGACAGCAATAACTTGGCATTATCATATTTGGATGAAAATGATATATTACTGACAGAAAGTGGAGCTTTCAAATAACTGATGAATATGTGAAAAAAGTTAACTGTGCAGTTTCTTAACATAGTACTTAAATTCAGAAAATATGCATACTCTAATTTTGATGTCACCTCTGATTAGGAAATAGAAAATTGTTATAGTAGCTTGACAGATCATTGCTTTCTTATCTAAATTTATAGTAATCTATGTGCATAATAAAAATGTAAATTGAAATTGATCATTACTGATATAATTATACCATTAACTTTCACCAATAATCTTCTTGTATCTAATTGTAGACGTCATTGAATGAACTCATTATAATAAAATTGAATTAAATTTAGTACCCTTATTAAGGCTTTGTAATAGTTAATGGGTTGTGTTGGAACTGATTCAAATTATACAAGGTTATTTTATTGTAGATTATAAATAATGGGAGATGGACAATTTTTCCAGGTAATTCATGTTGTATATCTTGTAACTATATACTTCTGAGGAAAAGGTTATCCTGCAAATTGTTTGATAAGGAGTTATAGATGGCTTGATAGTATATAAGGTGCTAAAGAATTTAGAGTTTAATCCTGCCCAAGTTCACCTCCTCTGAAGATTATTGAATCTGAGAAGAGGCTTTGAGCCTGTTAGTGATAAACCTGTTCGAAGCTAAGCATGGTTTTGTTGTGTATTAATTTCAGTATGTGCTTATTTAGTATATACTATGTGCAGGATGTGTAAGCAGTGAATTAAGAGGTGTAGCGTGATTTCTGTTTACTTAATGCTGTCTTTCTGGAAAAGATGAAGTAATGTTGAATTCTAAACTGTTGGAAAGGATTTGGGAGGAGAGTGAGTTCGCCCAAGGCCGTTAGCAGTGAAGGAATGAAGAACAGGGTAAAACTGAGAGGAGGGCTTGCTGAATGGAAGAGAACAGTGTATTTTGTTCAGCTTTCTCAAAAGTTTTAGTTTCCTAGAGTGTTCTGTGTGTCAGTTTTGCTTTCCTGATGAATATTTGCTAGTTGTGCATATATTCTTTCGAAAGCCTTACTTTTGAGGTTTTTGGTGTGTTAGTGGATAATGGGAATAGTATTTGTTTTCTAATTGTTTTGTATTTTGTGCTACTGACATAAGTGCTTTGAAAATGTGAGTACTTCTTTTTTATCTTCTTAAATTTGTTTATATTACAGTGCCAGACTTATGATTTGGGTAGTACTTTGAAGGATTTTTTGAAAAGGTTTTATTTATTGTTTTTAGATAGAGGGGAAGGGAAGGAGGAAGAAAGGGAGAGAGTAGCGTCAATGTATGGTTGCCTTTCACCTGCCTCCAGCTACAGACCTGGCTGGAGACCTGGCTTGCAACCTGATTATGTGCCCTGGGTGGGAATTGAACCAGCAACCTTTGGGCTTGCAGGCCAGCGCCTATCCACTGAGCCACCTGCCAGGGCCTAGAAAGCCATTCTTTTACTTTATTATGTAAATTGTAAGACTTCAGCAGTAGTTAGGATGAATAAATGATACCCCAGCTGAAAATTATTTTGTTTCAAGCTGTGAAAAAAATACCCATTGAAGAATTACTTGCAGTTAGATTTACTTGGTTATAATTACAAATGAAGAATGGGACAGGATAACAAAACTTTGAACCAGTAACAAAATTAAAAAGAGGTAGGTGAGGCTGTAGCTTGAAGAAAAGTTTAAAGTAAGGAAATGAAGTTAGGTGGGTAGATTTGAGAGAAACTTAGGCTTGTTCATGCAAACAGGAACCTGGCTGGATCAGATATACAACAGTGAGAAAGAGGGGTTTTAGAAAGATTTTATTTATTTGTTTTTAGAGAGAGGGTAAGCGAGGGAGGAAGAGGGAAGGAGACATCAATACGTGGTTGCACCTCGCAACCGGGGACCTGGCCCGAAAGCCAGGCACGTGCTCCTACAGCGACCCCCTGGCCTGTAGGCTCGGGCTCAGTTCACTGAGCCACAGCAGCCAGGCCAAGAAGCGGTTTTCATTTAAGACTGAGTAATGCTCGATTGATGGATTTTAGTTTTTAGATTGCCTTACAAGAAAATTGTTAAGGCATAAGGGTGAGCTATTTTTGTAATTGGATTAAAAGGCAACTAATTTCAATGTAGGTACAGTGAGATGAGAATAAAATAGTCATCACTCATTCTGTACCAGAATTTGTTATGGGTAATAAAAAAATTTTTTTGGGGGGAGGAGGAGTTAATCCTTAATTTCTAAGTCTAATTATTACACTTAAGCTAAACATAATAAGGGATTCCATAGGAACACAACTGCTAAAGATAAAGGTTTTCAAGATAAAGACAAATAATAGTAGTTGCTTTTAACTGCATGAAATTTGGCCTGTTCCTTAAATTATCTGATTTGTGAGAGTATGAAAAAGCGATAACCACTTAGCAGTTTTTCTTCATTTTTTTGATTGTTTTTTGATAAAGTTGACAAAGCGTACTATTTACCATTTTAAACGTGTTTTAGTTCAGTGGCCATAAGTACCTTTGTAGTATATTGAAACCATCACTGGTATCCACTTTCTAGAACTTTTTCATAATCTCAAAGTCTGCACACTTGAAACAGCAATTCCCCATTCTCCCCTTCCTCCCAGTTTCTGGTAATCTCTGTTCTACTCTTTATCTATATGAATTTAATTACTACCGTATATATGTAGAATCATATTTGTCCTTTTGTGATAATACCACTTTAAAAAATAGCTGGAGTAAAAAAAAATGTTGCAGTAATTATAGTTGAACCTAAGTTTTTAAATTTTTTATAATGCTGAATAGATATTTTTAATTTAACTCTAAGGAAGAATGATGTGACAATTTATTGCTTAGTGCATGTTTGAGTATGATAGGGAGTCTTATATGAATTATGTGCTTCTTTCATATTATTAATATTGGCTATGCTAACCTGTCTCTGTTGTTTCCAATGGCAATAAAACTTTAGGAAATTGTAGTTTAAAAAAAAATCACGCATCTTTATTGCCTGAGAGCTTGTTAAATGATATAGAGGATTCTGAAGTCATAAATCTACGTTTATGAGTGCAGGGATTTTTTTTTTCCTTGAAAATTTTGGTGGTCACAAATTCTATACTTTATTATTCAATACAGTCTTGGAATAACTGGAAATAATTACATAAAACAGATTCTTGACTATACTTTATGTCAGTGTTTAAGGACAGAAACAACATAAAGGTAGGTTTGAATTCCTCAGAAAATTAGAAGATGGAGACAATGACATGTGTATAAGGGATTTAAAAAATTAAAGGCAAGTCTTGGAAAAAGTGAAAATTGGACTTTTAAGATGGGACTACCTCAGATAATGTATTTGGATAGCTAGAAAATGTTATTATATTTAAGGTATACATACTAAATGATTATGTCTAAAAATTACTTTCAGGGTATAAACCTTGCATAGTAGAGATCTCTGGACAAAATTTTTACTATTATTTAAAAAAGTTATTTCCAAAAGCTCAACTCAATACTACTCAATAGTCAACTTGTTTTGAGGGCATCTACTATGTATTTGCCTCAATGCCGCCATCTGGTGATTATAATGGAGATTTCAACATGGCACTTTAGGCAACTAGAACAACAGATGACAAAAGGAACAATCACAGTACCTCCTGCCACATAGTTCCCCATACTTTTTTTTTTTAAATTTTATTGTTGTTGTATTACATTCACCCCCTTTTTGCTCTCCTCTGTCCCCCTCCCCACCTCCCCATACTTTGGAGAAGTTGTATGGAAATGGGTTGCTGTGGCAGAGTCTTACTTATTGAGGCCATGGATTACTTTGTGAGATTACTTTGTAAACAGGTCATTTATATATTAATTAAGATGTTCATAGCTTTATCAGCCTCATACAAACTCATTGTTCTGTATAAGATACTATTTTTCTTATTTCCAGTTCTGCAAGGTAACTTAATGTATTGAACAACACTTAATGTATACTGTATACTAAGGCACTGTTCCTAGTACTAAGCATATAGTCCTAAACAAACAGAAAGAACCTTCATAGAGTTTATACTTAGTAGGGGGATAAATATTAAGGTACACGTATACACAATATGTTAATTATGTGAAAATAATTAGAGGAAAGGGCCCTGGCTGGTAGCACAGTAGTTAAGGCGCCGGCCTGTGAACCTGAAGGTCGCAGGTTCAATTCCCCAGGCAGGGCACATAACCAGGTTGCAAACCAGGTCTCCAGTCAGGTCTGTGGCTGGAGGCAGGTGAAACACAACCATACATTGATTCTGTCCCTCTCTGCCTCTCTCCCTTCCCCTCTTTCTAAAAAAATAATGAAATAA